>JASAND010016551.1:0-34852 GCA_030248195.1 Trissonchulus latispiculum | reverse complement strand
AGCATTTAAATAGATATGATAACTATGTAGATTTAAATAGATATTCAAACTTGAGGAAGGCTTAGATTGGATATTTGGATGTCGAATACAATTCTGCGATATATATATTCAAGGTGCTTTCTTTATTTTTACCAAGAATACATGATACATAGTAGGATGACAGCCAACATACTTTATGTATTGTAAGCGTGACACATCCTTTAACGCTAACGGCTGAACTCCTCCCACACAAATTGGTACCCAGTCGAAACGGGGTACCCTCACTCGCCCTATGTATGCTTGTGTGTTAAAGTTCGAAAACACAACCAGTGTACGCGAATTTTGTGTTCGTTCCGAGCTTAGAACACAAACACAGCCGGCGAATTTGTCTGATTCTCTGTGGTCCAATTTGTGTGGGGGGGGGTCAGCCGTGGATGTGTCGCGCTTATAAAACTTGAAGTATGCCAGCTGTCATTCTCTTATGTTTTATGCACACCTGTTGTTACGTATGCACTACTATTGTTTGTGTAAGTCCATTTTCATTAATTCTAAAAAGCTTCCTTAAATGTTATACTTTTACTTTCCATTGGTTAACCTTATCCTTGAACATGTAAATTGAAAACAGTTTAACAGTTTGTATTAATGTTGAGATCAACAGGCCTTGAGAAAAGTTTAGGTTTTTCTTTAAGTCAAGTGGCCGAAAAAACATTCTGAATCAGAACTTACAGCTATTTTTTGCAGGACTATTTCATAGAAACAATTGAAAGGCGTTTTTAGCTTATCAGGAACCGGTTAATTAATATGCATGTTGATACACTTTAAAACTGTTAACAAGAGTCTCAATTTGCGATAAACCCATTTTATTGTACACTATACGTATTATTTTCAAACAAACAGGTCGCAAAAGTGGTACAGTTACAAAGAAAGAAAATTTTAAGTCTGGGCGAAAGTTTCATGTCAAACTTGACAAAATTGGAAAGCTATGCGGCGTGAAAATAAATATTTTGGACAACAATTACTTCATTGCTAATCAACCCACTTTTCCCGCTTTTTTTCTGCCGTATTGCACAAATGTTGTTAGGTTCCTTCGAGTGGAAAATTGTTCACAAGTTCCTTTGAAAAAAGTCACCAAACCACAATAAAGGACCCCCGTATCTGTTTGATTTTGCACCCCCCTGTTGTGTGTAAAATCTATCTTCTACAGGCAGCGTATGTAGAGCATGTCATAATGAGCAAATCTTTGTAACTGTTTGCATAGGCAAGAAATCGCAACACAAGAAGATCTTTAACTATTAGGGGAATCTTCAATGTTAATTTCGCATACGGGTTTACTATTTCTGTAATAGCAATCCCAGTACAGGTTTTCCTTTAACTATGAACCTTCGACTGTCACTGGCGACCTTGCCATATTTCCTGGTCGTATGTCTTATTCCTCCTGCAACAGGTAATGTTAGTTAAAGTTCTGTGGTTGAAGTTGCATAATAAAATTGAATTTTAAGTTGACTGTGGTGTTAGTGAACGCTGAGAATATAAATATCAAAAATATTGTCCCTACAATTTTTGAAAATCCAAAATGCGGATGATATTTATAATGGGCTTTAAGGATTAAAGTGAAAGTCGCAATACAACGCCGATAACCTTACCAGGTTATCTGGGATCTTTGAATACATTTGGGTTTTGGGATTTTATGACGCTTATCTCTAGAGCATTAAGTATATACCTGCAGTTCAAATGTTTAACGACTTGACCCATATCCAGATAATGTCACTTTGTGCTGCGTTATGATCCACTAATTGCGTTTTTGAATTTTTTGAAGATTTTCATGGGGGTCAAGAATTTCTGGGGTTCTTAATTTTACCAAGAGTACATAATAGATATCTATTATGTACTCTTGATTTTACTAAGTGATATGGTCGGTTCATCGGTTCAATTTTTTGTTGTGGGTTTTGGGATGTTCTGGAGGCTCCTAACTTTCTCAGGCGATTTGATCCGCAGCTATCCAATTTTAAGTTTTTGCTGGGAATGTTTTGGTTCTGGAATCTCTGGGTTCCGGATATCCAGGGGTTTCTACTGTTTCTATAGACTGTATTCAAACAACACATGCTAAAGCTTAAAGCACACAGAGGTGTAGGTTTTAGGTTTCTAATTTAAGTTTTCTTGCTGATGCCTGCAAAAATTTTAAATTCTTGAGAAACCAGGAGGATCCCCCCAGCAGGCTTAGACTAATTTTTTGAAACTTGCTTTTGAATAATGACGTAAGAACACCGGACGTCACAAGCGTTTGCAGAATGAACTGTTAATCGTGCTAGATTAAAAATATTACGGAGAAACTTTTTCTAATGGGAGATCTTTGGGGTTCTACCTAACTTTTAGTTTGACATGGGTCAACTTAACTCAGTCACTAGAGCTATCAATGTTATAAAATCCAGAAAAAATTTATATAGCTAATAAGAAGTCACATTGTTACTGCAGACAACTTTGCGCTATCTTTGCGATACCAATTGCAGATGAAGCATGCTATATTTCGATAAAAGACCGTCAAATCCGGCTTCTGGGTCTAAGAAAGAAACCCTGAGGCGTGAACTCATCTGGGATTTTGTTTTAGTCATTTGTGACATGACGGACGCAAAAAACCTAAGAATTACAGGCTTATTCACTTTATTTGTGACCATTAACTGGCAAAACCTAGACCCCCTACTCTACTATTACACCATCGTTTGAATGTTGTTCGTTATCACATATTAGGGTGAAGCTTTCACCTGAAAATTACACGTTGTAGATCTTTGCAAGAAAAATTTATTATGCATTGCGATCCATACTATTTATTAGTCTTCATCAAGAAACTAAAAATTGAAACATTCATAAAAAATGCTTAACTTTACGGCATCTTTGTCTGACCACTTTGCGTTCTTGTGGTTATTTGTGGCTGAAAAGTTAAACTAAACTACTCTTGTTGGAAAAGCAGACAGTCTATTGAAATTGAAGGCTGACCCAGACCTCAGAACTGGATAAAAGTTTCAATTATTTCTTAGTTTTATTAATATTTGAATAGTTTTCGACTTAAAAAGATAAAAATAGGCATGAGACCCCTCAATTCCTCCTTTCTTCCTCCTTCCCCTCGATTGACATGCTGTTGCTCTTAAACAGTCAATAAGAAGGAATGCAGCTAACTGGTGTTACACTGTGACAGCTACATAAAGTGTTCATGATTATTCTATTATATCAGAATACTATAATATAATATAAAAATTATTAACTCTTGGTTGTAGCTAGCCATACAGTTGATCTCTTAATCTGCCGTTTACGTAGTGTCCACGTCATGCCGTGTCAAGCTATATTTCAGTGACCGTGGAGAAATTAAGAAATTTGACATAATTTTAGATGCAGAAAACTGTTTTCCTAATCCCTGCGCCCATGGTGGTACTTGTGTGATGGCGCGAAACAGGAAAGGAAAGATGGTGGAAAAATGCAACTGTCCCGGTGGATGGACTGGAGACAAAAACTGCAAATGTATGACAGTAGTTGCTGTTTAGCTGTCATTCAATTATTTTCACGCATTGCAATTTATAAGAAACTTTATTCCACTATCCGCTAAACTGAAGCTATATATTCCAGGAATCCATTTCTCCTCAGAGTCAAGGAAGGTTCTCTAACTTTTACAAATGTACACAGTGTTACGCTTTATTTTTGTTTTCCATATATAGTTTACTCGTTTGTCCCACTGAATCATGAAATCACATAATTATATAATTCATATTATTTTTCATATATTTCAGGGCCGTGCCAAGATATCTACAAAAGTTGTGGCAATTTGTGGAAGGACGAAAAGCGTTGTTTCACTCATCGCCAATGGACAGACTGGTACAATATCAACTGTCCCGTCAGCTGCAACTACTGCTCTGTGGACGAACGAACGAGTAAGTGACTGTCGTCTGCAGTTCGGGTAGTCTTGATTCGAGCAGGCAAAAAGTTTCCTTTTCTAAGGGTGTTAACTGCCTGGTAGCCATTATTTCAAAAGAGGGCCCAGGGCGACTGTTTACTCAACGCCCGTAAGACTATATTCAGATAAAGATGGGGCAACTTGAATTCAATAAAATAGGATAAGCATATTTATTTACGGATTATTTTATTCTCTTTGAAAATGTAAGAGGTTGACACACAAAACTGCTAAAAGTTAAGACTTTCTATTTTCTATTATTATTTGTTAATTATTATCGTTTTCTTAATTTTCTTATTTGTAGTAAAACCCGGCTTTCCCTATCCCCCCATGCTGGAACCGTTAGAGTTTCTTGTCGGAAAATGGGAACTAAAGTCCAAAGACAACCTCCGATTTCCTGTCCCCTTCCAGAAAGGCTCCACTTACCGGGATACGATCGAATTTACGGTTGCTGAAGTCCCCATGTTCGGAACCCCAGTCCTCAATTACACGTTAGTGCTTTTTCTGCTGTCATGGCGGTACTAGCTGAATTTAGCAAGTTCAGTTGTAGATTTATAAAAATATCGTGCCCCGTTCAGGATTACGTTTGGGAAAGAGTGTTTTGAAAAATCAGAATTGTACTCCTAAAATGTTAGCTATTGTATGCTTATTTGTGGACTGATATGATCATACTTGTTTGGTACTCTGTAATATGTTGCAGATCCTATGCTACCAGTGATAAGGACCAAGACGATATTCAGGTTGAAAATGGTTTTATCACTGTTGAAGATCGTTGGTCAAAATATCCAGTAAAGATAGCCCTTATGAGAGTCTCAAACACTGGTATAAAAAAAGTGTTTTTTCTGAGTGAGTTAGCAGTAGCGTTAGGAGATTCTTGGTTGGTGACCTATGCTCACTATTATAATTAAATTTTAAAATATAAAAATCCAAACTATACATTATGTGGTAGGGATTGCATTGTGAGCAATATACGCGAAATACTACTATATACTTCGGATTACCGGAATTTATCCTATTGTAAAACCCGGACTCAACTTTTCGACTGTTAACCCTCTTATGTTCTGCATCCACGTGTGTGAGTTTGATAGCCGATGTGAAATTGAGTCGTCAAAATATTTTTTTATTATAGGATCCATTGTCTTTGAGGAAGGTTTATCAGATTTGAACAGTCGAACGATGACTTTGGAAATGTCTTGGATTCAAGCTCATCATGCAATTAAAGCTTCCTTCCCTACAAAGGTACAAAGTTCATGTCTGAGTGTGTTACAGTGCCATGATAAACGTTTCACTTATATTTGGTTGACTTTACGTTTTAAATTAAGTCTAAGCTAATTGAATATTAACTGAACTTCGAAACCACTTATAGAAGTACATACGTTTGGAGAAGGGACGAGACTAATCCAATGAGATTAAAGGATTTTGCTCTCTGTATCTCAATTTAACTTTAACCTCTGGCTCCTATAGTCCAATAATAAGCATACCAACAGTCGAGAAGATTAACGTTACACCTTGCCTTCCCTCTTCAAACTGTACCAGTTTCCAGACTATATACTTGCACCAAAACTACCGCAATCACTTCCAATCGCCGTGCATATTGTGAGCTGCTTTCTTTGACGAACCTTGACAGACCTTGATAAATAATTTGCATACCTGTTTTGTCAACAGTCAACATTCAAGACAACACACAAATCGCAACCTCCCATCTTGCAGACACTAGAACAATCTACCGTAATCCCATTCTACACCCCAAAACCGTTAGCTCCCAAATCTGATTGGCTTGTTGCCTACCTGTATCTTCCTACTGAGGAGGGAGAGAAGGTATTCAATTTAGTAAGCTGCTGCCTAATTCTTGACGGAACCCACTTCCCTCCAAGCAAGTAGAACTAAACTTCTAGTAGAGGAAAGCCAATTTTTTAAACATTTGAATAAGAATTTGAATTTGAATAAGCTCAGCCTTAACGAAATCTTAAAGTGCTCGATGCTTGTATTATTGTAGGCCGCCAGAAGAATACGACGTGTGGATAATTATCTAAGTTTTGAGGTAGAAGAGCTCAGAAATGGTATCCCCAACACCTATCAGGTTTACTATAATCGGAAAGGTTGATCTTTCCAAATCAACATTTAGTAACTTTAAACACCATCTCTGCATGAAAGGTCAGACTGTAGAATCAGTTTGTAATGCGATTGTGAAAAGATCAAGGAACTCGTTTCTTGACCTGCCTTTTGTGTTGTTTTTTCTGTAAATTTCTTGCAGTACTGTAACTTGATGTGATGTCAATAAAATGTAAGAACTGCGCGTAGTTGCTTTCCTTTGTCAGTAAACATTTCTTTGCTCTGTGTGTGAGAAAAATGATGGAAATGCGACGATTATTGAATATAGTTTTCTAATTCTACGACAAATAATTGCTAAAAAGTGGATGAGTTTAAGAAGGTGTTAAAAACTAACAGCTATTCTTGAAAGAATTGATATGACAGTCTCTCGAAAAGGACGGTAAATGACTTCATCAACTACAGCTCCTGATAGTCACCGTGGGACCGAGACTTGAGTCAATCACCGTGTCTTGGAGAAGCAGCGCGATAAAAGTGAAAGCAAGAAAGTAGCTACTTTTAGAGGGTGACTAAAGGAAATGATCTATTAAGGTAATCAGTCTAGTTGGTCTCATCCAAGTATAGACCAAACTAAGTATGAATGGTATGCCTGCAACTGATGATTCATTTTGGCAAAATGAACAATAAATAGTTAAATTGAAAATTGATTTTTTAAATTAAATTGCAATAGCTTGAGAGCAATGTTTATTTCCGCCTTGTGCTTGGCTTTTCCGCCTAACATTGTAAAATGAAATTGAAGCCTGTTTTAACTGGTTAAATCAAATGTAGGTATGGCTAATGGAAATCCTGAAAACTAGGACTTGGTGTATTGCACTGCTCATTGCCGATGATTGAGTTTTAGTGGCCTGAGCAAGACAGGACCGAATACAGCTGAAATGTGTATTTTTCAGTTTTGTGCAAAATAACTGGAACAACCAAGAATCGGTTCAGGCGGGGGTCCACCCTTTTGGTCTGCTCTAAATCTAGGGTGGGCTGCTGGAGACCTCATCAAAACCTCACTCAAGCACACGTATGGCCTGCACGAGAGTTTTATTAAATTTGTTTGATTGGGCACAGTTTGAGTAACTTTCATACCGCTTTCCAGTACTGCCGTATTTATTCGTTAACTTCCCATACACAGCTTTAAACACTTGGTGATCTGTTGTCCGCTTTTCTGACCGAAGCATTTAATGTATTTGCTGCACAGCGTCGGAATGGAAGGATCTTTTCTACACGTATAATGAAGTTAATAGCTGCTTCGTCTACCAGATTCTAAAAAACCTGTTTGCAGTGTCGGTTAGGGGCCGTCTTAATATTCTGCAATAGCATTATCCTTGTAACATTGTACTTGTCCCTGTATAATTGTCAATTTAGCTTTTCTAGATATGACTTATTTCTTGGGCTGGTTTCTGGCAGTCCTGGTTTGTGTAGGAGGACAGGACATAAAGCTGCCCTATCCCTTGAGTCAGTTCGACTGGCTTATGGGAACATGGCGATCAGAATCGGAAGGAATTGTTCATTGGCCCACGATTCCCACAATGAGATTCGGCGAAGAGCTCAACTTCTATCCTGCACCCATGTCAAAAGCTTCCGGAGTTCAGTTCATCAATTATACGTAATGAATTCCGTATCTTCATTTGATCTATAAACTTTTAGTTTTGTAAAGATGTTCAAGGTATATTGTCTCGAATATCTACAGAAATTATTTATTGAGCATGTCTATACTTAAAGCCAGTTGTTTAAATTTTTAGCTGCAGTAGTTCCCCATTTGGATTCAACTTTTCACTTTTCAAAGCACAGAAATGTCAAATCCTGGAAAATTTACTTAAATCAGGAAAATAAAATAGAGCAGCAATAGAGCAATAAAATATAACAATAGCAGTCGCTAGATTCTGTCTGAATTCATCAGTCTGTAGGATTGCAGTTTTCCGACAGGCTGACAAAACTTTTTCAAAATTATAGTTATTATATTTGGAGATTTTCTGCAGTATCAAATCGAGATATTTGATTTTTGAAATGTTTTCAAGCCTTAAATTTTGATTTTGAAGCTGAAGCAACAACTTATGGAAGCGCTCCCAGAAGGAGAACTGTGTATAATTCTAAATTCCATATAATTTTTCATTATAACAATATGGATGGATAATTTGTTCCCAGTCGAAATTTTATGTTAAGATTACAGCTGCAATACATACATACATACATAATAATATATAATAGTAATAATAATAATAATAATAGTAATAGTAATAATAATAATAATAATTTGAAAATAAGTTTAATAATTTTTCAAAATTTTAAAGTTTACGAGTATAAAATTTACGTTCAGGTATTTGGTATTCCAAGCAAATAAATCCTAGGTATTAATAATTTTTGTGCAATTAAGTATTAGTTTTAGTGCAGTTAGGTTTTAATCGACCGCAATTTCATATGTTTTATGTATTATTCCAGAGCCATAGCTACATCTCACAATAGTGGAGATCATTTCCACAATGAACAAGGATTCATGACAGTGGACAATCGAGGACAAGTTGTTCTATATGCCAACGGAAACAACGGTAAAACCTGAACTTCTAAAAACGACAAATAATTTTGTTTCAGGCAGATGAATCCTGAGTCATATCGGCACAGATCACTGTTAAATCGTTTACTTCACCAGACATGTGCAGGAGGGGCAATTCTGGGGGGGGGGTGAGCAGGCCGCCGGAAAACCGGAATTTTCCGATTTCTTGCCCAAAAACCCGGAAAAATTCGGATTCTGGGGGGACAGGAGACCCTACTGGGACGGAGGTGAGCTCCAGGTCTGCGGGGGGGGGGTGTGAAACCCCCCAACCCCCCCCCCCCAGCGCATGTATGTACTTCACTAATCAGTAGTACGAAGAGTGCATAATAATAACTTATCCTGGACTGCAAGTCTTCTGCTATTCCGCTGCTTCTTAAACTTTATTTGTGCAGTCAAGGGTAAGAGTGTGGAAGGCGACACACTCTTTGCTATCAGGCTGAAAAGATCATCAGCACAACAATGGCAGACCCTCCACAACAGTACTCAGTTCAGCACACAGTTGTGCACCTACACTCACGTGCTTTTATGTTTGTGTTGAAGCTGGAAACAAACGAGCCTGCTGCTTGAAACGAAACGCAGGTGTTAGGGAGGGAAGTCAGCGGTTATTGTGCAGATGATTTTTTCCTGCCTGTTACCGTTAGTGCTACGATTGTTTTAGTTATTACTCTTGGTAGTACATTGTGCAGGATATTGTGATTAAAATATTACAGTGTAGTCGAATGTACTATATTTTAAGGGACGCCACGAGTACTAAGTGTTAACTGATCATGTAAGCTGTAAATTTTGTTCATGAATTTAGGTTTTGCTCAAGTGGAAAAAGGCACAATTGGCTTCGGTCAGTTGCTGTTGGAGTCAGAAGTTGTAGGCAGAATAACTATTGCCAGAGAATTGGAAGTCGAAGCGGTAAGATTTCAGTACTGATCAATAACTTGTTCTTGTTTCCGATATTCAAATGCCCTTGTAAAACATCTCTTTCCTGTCGCTGTAGGCAGATGAGAGATGGACTATAAGAAACCTCCATAGTTACAGTAACTTCCCACTCTGCTGTGCCTTGTTCAGCTCTGCTCTAATGCACTCTTTTCTTAAAGACCAACTAATGCTGCCTTAAAAAAGCATTAATGGCATTCTGTCGCATACTTTTACGAATCTGCTGAGGAATGATGCAATTCAAAAATTTAATTATTATTCGATATGCTGAGTTGATTGTTTTAATTCTATCATTTTAGATCAAACGAGAAATACGATTAAATGGTCCGTATTTGGAACAAATTCTTCACATGAGGACAATAACCCACCCTCCACAGAAGCACGCTCTCAGAGAACATGCCAGAACATTGTATAAGAAAGTTGACACATCAAAACCCCCACCTCCCAAACCTGTGGAAACTGAAACTTTACCTGTGGAATAAATTGTGACTTAGTTGTGACCAACTGCCTATCATGTTTCTTTAAATTGTATGTAAATGTAGTAACTTGATCTTGCTAGTAAAACTTGCCGATAAAATTGAAAACCGTAAAAACCATAAACCGATAAAGATAACCAACTGAAAACAGTTTACATTACATTAAAATTCTATTTACAGTCTGTTCTGAGATCTGAATTTAATGTCGTAGTTTTGAAGTTGAAGTTAAAGTTGGTATCGTCACTTTTTCAAGTCAACCATTTCCAATTCTTTTATTTTCGTAATAGCGTTTCTAAACTGCAATCAGTTGCTAAAATTCAAACGACTACTCAAGATTCGATACCCAACTCGTTGTTTTTCGACTTCTAATCCTAACTAAATGAAATGGATCCTTGGGATTCCAATGCGTCGAGTGTAAACAGTGAAGTGAGCGACGTGGAGTCCTTTCATGATGACAGCGAAGGTCCTGGAAAAGCGAAAAAGGGAAAATCCACTACAGTAGGTCCATCGGATTCATAGGTTACTTTGTTTACATTACATTAAAATTCTATTTACGGTTACTTCGTATGTGTGTGTACTTTCAAAGTGTTGCCAAGACGGCACAATGGAAAGAGTGTGTTAAGCAAGCATCACGCAACTGTTAGTCTACCTCTGTGTCAACTCTCCGTACTCTGGTAAATGCTCAGGCCTACCTGTACCTATAGCTACCTCCTCCAAAGTAACTCAGTACCCACTAACCAGATATGCACTTGCGTCTTTACTTATCTAATGCCCAATGTGTCTCAACTAAGTCCCATGTCCCAAAGCCCAATGTCTCTCAACGATTCTCCTAGTCTAAATTTGTCTGGCTTCTGTATAGTGGCACCATCTGATCGATTTGCAATTGGCTAAGAAGGCGAGATAGGGTTGGAAATCGGGCAGCAATCAAAGGCATGTCATTTAGTGGTTGACAACAGTGTGCGTGATGCGTGTTATCTTGTCCCAGTCCTACCACTTTATACCTACTCCTACTGTTACACTGCAAGCAAACTTCATGTGTGTTTGTTCAAGTACAAGTTAAAGTCGATCAGATCTTAAAGTGACTCCTTCTGGCAACGTCGCAACTTTTGGAGTTGGACTGTTCTTTTTCAGTTTCCAGATATGTGTCTGAATAATTGCTATTTTTAGTCTTACAAAGCTGATAAAGACAATATCCGTGAAATTGCTCTGAATGTGAAACACAGCGCTGCCAGTGCCAAGTCCGCTGGGAAGGCTGGAAAACATCCGCCAGCGAAGAAGCAGGCAAAGGCGCCTCCACCACCGAAAACAAAAGCTCGAAAATAAATTTGATCATTAATTAATTGGTCATGTCAATTCATTCAAGCGTTAAGACTAAGAAGATATCGAAATTGGTTCAGAAGCATAGAAGTAAACACAGTCTTATTAATTATTTAGCTTTATATTAATTCTTTTTCAATCAATAATTGCTTTTACCATTTTTGCTTAGTTTTCGCAGTGACTGGCAATACCAGACCTAACTCAGACAGAATACGCTTTTCAATAATTGCATTTGAAATCATCCGAGGAGTTGGCCATGTCACTGCCGAGGCCGTTGCCTTCCTGGATGCAAATCAGCAATCAGAAATTTACAATTTAGAGCAACTGAGCTTAAAATGAACTCCAAACGTAACATGTTCCTGGGGAGGTGGTTTCCCCCAGACCTGGAGCTCCCCCTCCCAAAAGGGGTCCTCACCCCCACAGAATCCGGAGTGATTCGGTTTTTTGGGCAAAAAACCTGAAAATACGGTTTTCAACCCCCCCCCAAACTTCCTCTCCTGCACATGTCTGCCTCCAAATCTAGCTCACTTATTTTCTATGCTATTTATGCTGTTATTTTTGTAATATAACATCCAAAAATCAATATCTTAGCCGTCATAATAGCTTCACTGTAAATTGCTCCAAGCCGGTAGTCGGCCAGTGGCCGTTCGGCCGGTGAAACCCCGGCGAGCTTCAAATACTGACTGCCAGAGCATAATAGGGCATAGTCAGTATTCAGTAAGTCTTGGTAGCGATCGAGCCCTTCCAATTATTGAAATACATTAGTCAGAAAATAAGATTAATTTAATGAATCCGCTGCGAGTAGAACGTCCTATGAATTACTTCCAATAGACAATAAATTTTTGACTGCTTTTTTGGCGAACATCTTCAAAAATGTTGTGTGTACTTCCTTTAAAGAATACAGATTAACAATTATTATTAGGCTTCATGATAACAAACAAGTACATATATACAATCAAAATAACAGAAAATTTTGGTTGGATTAATTTAGTTCGATAGACGTGACCTCTGTTGATATCTAAATGCATTAAATCTGTCTCGGAGCAATATTTCTTTCAACTTTTCTATAATGTCTTTGGTTTCTTCCTTTATCACTGGCGTTGTCGCTATCACTCCTTCCGTTGAACTTTCTGTTTCCTCTTCTTCCTCCGATTTCTCCTCCTCTTCAAAGTCAAAATCTTCCACGTTTATCTCATCAGGCGGCCTTTGAATCAGCGTTTCCGGTTCTACAGTCGTTGCTGAATCTTGTCCCAAAGCTTTAAAGATTATTTCCAGAGGATCCTGGGAAGTGGTTTCTTGTAGAGTCGTCCTCAATTCCGTCGTTCTTTCCGAGGTCTGCTCGGCTGTTGTCGTTGTTGTAGGCTGGGTCGGTCTTGTCGGTTGAGTGGCCTGGGTCAGCCTGGTGGTCGAACGTAGAAAGAAATTTCTCGGTCCAAACTCAAACTCAGGGGCAATCCCACTTTGGACCTCTCTTATTTCTTCTTCCTGCGGCGCTGGGAGACCGAACTGAGCCGCTCCGCCCACTCGAACCAGCTGATTTATGCTGACAGATCTGGCTGCGGCTCGAAATCCGTTGGGATCGAAACTCGGCGCTGCCGAATTTTTCTTTATAAAATCCGATTCTCCTCTGGTAGACATGGACGCGGCCTGAGACGAAATCACGATCTCTGACGTAGAGTTGGGAACTGCTTCCTCCGTAACGTTCAAAGCCGTAGTATTGAGCAGTCCTTCTGTAGTCGTTGTGTTCAGCAGAGCTTCGGTCGTTGTATTCAGCATGGCGTCAGTCGTAAGAGTGGTAGTGTTTGCTGTAATAGTTGTGTTGCCTTCCTGTAGCACATCTTCCTCCCTTATGTTAGTCATGGCAGAAACAAGCTGTCTAAGTGCTAACTGAACCTGGGGAGACATTATAAAGGAGTCTCCCTGCACTCCATTTGCCGTTGTTGTTGCTGCTGCTGTTGCTGTTGTTGTTGTTGTTGTTGTTGTCTCTTCTGTTGGTGTTGTAGAGTTGCTGGCTTCTTCTAAGGATGTACTATTGTTGCTTGTGCTATCAGTTGCGGCCAACGTGCTGTTATCAGTAGATTCCGTGCTCTGTTCTGTCTTCAAGCTGCTAGAGGCAATGCTTGACGAAGCCGAGCTGGATGAGGTACTGTCAGTCGATGCTTGAGAAGGAGGTTGGAGCAGTCGTCTAGTCTGAACGTAGCGAAAATTGTTCCGATCAAATCGCCACTCTCGAACCGATCCAACAATATCGGCATAGGTGGGACAGGCAAAGTCGGGCAATTTTTCGCAACAGAAAAAATCAAAACCGTTATACAGACAGCAACTGTCCTCCCCTTCTTGTGGACAGAGGGACAGGTGGGGTAGACATTTGATCAGCTGTTTGGTCACGTTGTGGAGAACGGGACTGGTACTGGCCGGACAAGGAGCGATCGGGGGTTGGCGAACCTGAATCGGAGTGTTGATGTCATTCCCATAGTCAATGAATCGCTGAGCCTCGGCCAAGCCTAAATTAGAAAAACAAATGCTTAGTAGCCAAAAATAAATAAGCTATAATCTGTGCCGTGATAAATGCGCCTGTGCTTTCCGCATTCTAACGGGCGGCAAGGAGAAAAGCACACAGATCCGAAAATGAATTAATTCTCCACCCCATAGGATTGTCATAGAACGCATTGAACATCATTGAACAGTTAGGCCTGTTGCCTATAAAAAGGTATAGTTTTGTTCACCTCTGTACAGTACAGTACAGTGCATCATATATATAACAAACATTTGCCAATTTACTAAATAAGAGCTAAGATCACTTCATCATTGGAAGGCTATGGTCTGCATAGTAAGATTTCTAAAGTGCCACCGAAAGGTTTACGTAATAATTAGGTTAATGCAGTTAAAACTGGTTCACAACAATTTTGTACCCTTTTGCATATATCTACAACAATTTTTACAGCTATCTAAGGAAAGGACAGAAAAATGGTACAATGTTATAATAAGCAACGCCAGCTTCGGAAATGCGTTAACCTAATTAAGAACTAAATAATGGTCCTTATTGTGATTATTAGGTAGGTATGTGTGCACTTCTGAGTTTACCTTTCGTAAGCTTTACCGATTGGCCTAAAATTTGATTTGGGTGTAGTTTAGCATATTTCTGATTGACCTCTAGCAAATTTTTATTGGAAAATTTGTGGTTTTTTGTTTGCCAAGGAGGACCCAAGGGGAAAAGCTTTTGTTTTGCTAAAAGGTTCGTGTAGGCGATTTCAGAGTAGCTTAACTTAAAACTTAAATCTATTCTTTGAATCTGCTTTTCGTTAGCTCAGTACAAGCTAAACTTAACGTTTACCTTTCTATCTACCTATAACAAACGATAGGCTAAATCGAAAAACGGATTTCAGATTCGTGTGCCCTTGAAACCTCTACATATACAACGTTTTACCAAAATCATTGGTTTCCCGTTGTGCCCCCTTAAAGTCATGCAACAAAATCTTGCTACTTAAAAATTTGCAGATTACAGATTGATCTGAGATGTGTGCTCAAATACCAAATTTCAGCTCAGGTATGTGTGAAAGTTGTGTAAGCGAAGCGGTATGTCGGTATGTGTAAGTTTTGTGAAAGTGTGTGCACATGCCAACTTGTCACCAATATTACTAATAAATTAACAGCCTAAGCTTTATTTCAATTAGCGAATCAGTGAACAGATACGCGTTTATGAAGGTATAGATTCAAGGCGGGAGTCTAACTCGGGACTTCCGGCGAAGTGGAGCCCGACCCGAGTTAACACAAGCAAACAGTATAGACGCTTGCCATAGTCTTTAGTTATGTAATGTGCTCTGCGGTCTTGAAGTTTATGATAGGATTTATAATAGGTGGAAAATATCCATTTCATTTAAGGGGGGGCTACGAATTCCACTAAAAGTTCGATGTTGGAAAAGCTAGCTAGTCTTTTGCCACATAATAGTATTAGGTTTGGTGTAAAATAGTTTAAAGTTTGAAAGAATTCCATGCAGCATAGCGTCCTGTGGAGCCATCAGAAGTTGGTGTTGTCAGTCCAAAGCTTGACATGGCACGTACACAAACTTCGCCTCGCCCTGATCGCTATGGGCAAGGTACGGTACCCAAATTTTCCAGAAATAGTTCTGACATATAGCGCTTTGACATCGTGTGAAATAATCCTTAGATCAATGTATACTTTTCTGTGAGATACAATCAAAGTGCGAAAAATTGGGTGTTGTAGATCCATACGGGTGGAGGCTAACTAACGTCTAATGAGCTGTGGTTTACCAAATGAACCCAACTTTGCTCCAATTAATACTCCAGGTATCTGTCTTAACTTATGTAAAAATTACGTGATTTCGTTAATCTCTGCGTGCGCACTGCGCAGTGCTAGATTACATTATCGATATTGTCGCTGTAATTTGGTGCCATTTCGAAGATGTGAGCCAGTTACTCCAAATTACTGTGGCAGAATCGGCTGAAACTTTGCGCATTACAGGCCAGTGAGTGTACCAAGATATGCAGAAAGCTAGGTCACTAAACCTCGCTGCAGTGTTTAGAAATGCTAGATTGATTTCTCGAAGTATGGATGGCTATCGCTCCATGTAAGCGCATACTGAACGAAGGAAACGTCATATCGAAAAACGGATGTCATATTAGAATTCAGCAGGTCAAATAACCCCTATAACCACATTTTCGGCGATATCGGAGACAAAAAACTTTTTTGACCCCATTTTTACTGCGCTTAGATAGCTTTTCAGGCCTAAAAATAAGGGTTATTTCTTAACAAAAAGTTTGCTAGCACACTAACCAGAAAGCCTAAGTCCTCGAAACCTACAGACAGTTTGCCCCTATTAGAGTCTAATATTTGCTAAAAAGCTGGGGTAGGCTAGGAGCTGTCAATTTTATTAGATCGAAAACGGCGCACGGTCACATCGCAACTTTTCGTAAAATTTCAAACTTTGAGCTGTTATAGCTGAAGAAGGAAGCAACGCTCAAAGCCGGAATACTTTTAATATTTAGCACTAGTAACATTTATGGCTGAAAGTTTCAGAATTGGTCAAACCGTTAATCCGTCAGAGATGAAAAAACCTTTTTGAAAAATCCCATTTTTCCCACCAAAATTTGTACTTTGGCGTCCTGCCAAAAACGGTGTATATGAGATATATTGTTGCCCACCCTAAACTTTTTTACTTTGATATGTTGGCTAATGTTGGGGGGAAAAGTAGCTCTCTCCGACGATGTCGTGCCAACCCCTTCGTAGCCCCCCCCCTTAACTTACTTAGGTAATAGTTTACTTTACTAGTAACTCTTGGTAAGACTGCATGAGTGCAAGATTAGGTTTTGTTAAGGGTCTGTGGTGGACTTGTGGGCATTTTCTGCTGAACACGGCCAACGCCAAAGCTAGCCGTGTATTAACGAACTAATAAACATATAACTATGTATATCAGCAAAGAATATCTTACCAATAAATGCCGCCAGCAGAAGAGGGAACAGATGTAAATCAGTCATTTTCACTTTAGACAGACGGCGAAAACAATAAAGTTATGTAAAACTTTCTCAGAACTTCACTATTCTAAAAGTGACCTAATAAACTGAACTAGATTTAAAATTGGTACAGTTGCACGATTTGCGATCCTTTCAACTAGTGTCAGCGATCTTGCAGATGCACTCCTGCTCTATAGTGGGGAACAATTTTAAAATAATCAAAGTCAGTTGACTCCGTTGACATAGTTTTAACCCAGTGTTGTGACAAAACTGCAAAAAATGTTACGTCATGCTTATAATTAGTGCAGTAATTTGTGGGCAAAACAAATACTTCAGTTCATCAATAAAAATACAGATTATATAAGTTATAGCTATATTTGAGTGAAATTAATCGTTGCCAAAACATTGAATGAACATTCTTCAACGATAAAGTTACACCAGTTCATCGCTTTTTGAAATCGGTTCCGGCTTAAACTTCGTTTGAAGTCCTGGTTGTTCTCCAGATTCTTTAGACAAACCAAATAGTGCAGATTTTGATGCAGTCTTCTTCAATAAGCTCGCTTTCGGTCCTCTATAAGGTTCCTTTGTGTGCTGTTTTGACTTGGTTAAAATCGGAGACCCTTGCTTTGTCAACTGTTTCTTACTCGGAACGGGCGACAGTATTTGTTCAGGTTTCTTCTCCAACTTTCTGGGAACAGTAAAAGTACTCTTGGAGTTGATCGAACCGGTCTGCAATTCCTTGCTAGCTTGCCTTTCAGCACTAGAAAATTAAAAAAGGTACAGTGCGTTACCTATGAACCAATGCAGTTTGAGCATCTATGTAGACTGTTCTATAGGTTCTCCGCCAGGGATCTTTAATAAAAAATCTAGTTTAATCTAATCTAGTCTAATCTTCTAAAAAAGGGGGAAAAAACTGGGTTTCGTCTCGTCAGTGGAAACCTTTTGCACTATTTAGCAACGTAGTATGGTCAACAACAATTTACAGATTTTAGAGCCCGCTTGGTAAAGATTTAAATAATTTGCATACTGCGGGAACGAGAGGAGCTAAATCAGACTACATAGATTCTGGTAGGAAACCAAATTTGCAATGATTAATGCAAGTATTGCTGAAGTACAAAGGTTTCCTATTTATTAAGCTTGTAGCCATTAACTTTCCTTTCCTCCTCAAATATTTTATGCATCATCCCTAACATTAAAACCAATGGTGGCATATCTATCTACGAGCAATTCTACAGGAAAAATTCATTCAGTAAAATCTTTAGTTAGCTTTAGCCTTTAATAAGTAAATTCATAAAAAATTTTTCCAAGTGTTTTTTAACTTACATCTTTTGAGACTTTGATTTCTTCCTGTTAGCTTCCAACTAAATATCCATAATAAATATAAAACACTTATTTTAGCTTTAGATGAGCTTAGCATAACCTCAGTTGTATATATACCTAACATCCATCATTTCAAGGATTACGTATTAACACGAAAGCACGTCGCCCGGTCTCGTGGTGTGCTAGCCCAACATACAAAATCGATAAATGTTGGTGATTAAGGGCCTTTTCAAGAAAGGGTAAGGTAGAGTAGAGTAGAGTGGAGTAGAGTAGAGTTAAAATTAATTCTTCATGAAACCACAGACTTTTAACTATGCGTAGCTGTAGAGTTAAGAGGAGTTAAAAATGGCAGAGTTAAAATTAACCCCATGGTTTCATGAATAGAGTTAATTTTAAATCTGTTTAACCTTCGTGTTTTGTCTGGGGTTACATTTCAATAGAAAATGCTCAGAAAAAGCTAAACAGAGTACAATAGTTAAATTTAACCCTTTCGTGGAAAGGGTAGAGTTAAATTTAACTTCACTGGTTTTTAACTCAGCACGATTCTTGAAAAGGTTGAAGAGAGTTAAAGCGAGTTAATTTTAACTCTTCATGAATCCACGTGGAGTTAAAATATTTAACTCTCCCTAACTCGCAGGGTTAAAATTAACTCTTTTAACTCTTTCTTGAAAAGGATCGAGTTAATTTTAACTCTACTCTACCCATTCTTGAAAAGGCCCTAACAGCATTTCTACACAGCCTTTACAATATTTCCAGACAAGTCTGCAAAATTAGAGCTACAGATGAGGTCGGGTTTACAAGCTGGAACTAAATTCAAAATTCTTAATGTGAGTAAATAAAATAGGTTACATCTAGTTACCGTTTTCAGATCATAGTTAAATTTTTCAATATCTATAATGGTGTCGTAGTCCGGATCTGCATTACTCTTAACCAATTCTTTACATCTTATTTGCATTGCCCTTTTTTCATCGTCATGAACAGTAACAATTGCTGATAATGGCTCCAGATTTGCATAAATTCGTTTAATATCTGACAAATTGTCACTTTCAACTGACGGAGATGCCACATGTTTGCTTGTACTGGAATTAGAAGGGTGAGGCTTCTTAGGTGACTTCACTTTCTTTTTAGCTTTTAGCTTTTTAGCACAAGTTAATATTGGCAACACTGATAACATAAAGCTCATAAAAGCCAAAAGAGTCCAGCTGAAAACAGTAGAACACACAAAATCCAGCATAATTCGATTGACCAAGTGGTGGATTCAAAGTAAGGAACATTTAGTTTTAAATATTTTAATTAGATACATAATATAATATGTACTCTTGTTAATATTTAAATGAAATTCCATTTCATATGCTAAATAGAAAATGCTGTTTCCACGAAGACGGATCTCACTGCCGCCATCATCCCGTAAATACGACCTCAGCAGCCACTTCGAATCACACTTTAACAAGGGAGGGGTATGGGGGGGGGTACGGGACCCCTCAAAAATTGGAGGTTCGGTACAAGGGCTAGCAAAATCAGGGCCAAGGGACAAGGGACAGTACCAGAAAAGGAAGGCCGAACTAAACATTAATGGAAATTTTAGCCAAAAATAGCCAAAATTGTTTAAAATTTCGAAAATGTCCAAAAAACTCGCGAAAAACTGCTTATTTTGCTTTAAAATGGCTGTAAAATAGCTAATTTATCACTAAATTCGCTTAAAATTTGGAAAAATTCTACTTTTTTAAAGACAATTTTCTATTTGGACCCTCCCCCCAAAGTTGAGGTAAGGTACAAGGGCAGGTAAAATTTGGCCTAAAACGGGTACAGGACCCCTCAGGAATCGGTACCCTTGTTAATGTATGCTTCGAATGTGTCATGTTTTCCCAGAGGGAGTACCACTGGATCACTTTCAATATGCAGAAAGTGCGAAGATTTTCTGCCTCTTTTATATCTTAGCCAGGATGGCTGCAATGTGGCTCAGTTTTGGGAAATGAGCCACTCAAACCGTTCAAATCTCGAACCCTTGAAGCGGGCCTCAAAATCCCGGGCTGAATTCTGTGTCTTAGTATATAAGACCACAGGGGCCAGTTCGAAACTTCTTGTATCGCCTGCCTCTACGTTGCTGGCAGCAGGTGGCTTTGCTAAAAAATCTGATGTTTTCTGCGAAGTTTGGAAGAACGTGCGCTGGATCTGCCAAGTCAGCACTGCTTCTCTCCGGTCTGGATCAGTTTACCGGGCGATCTCCACCACAGGATCTCCGATGACGGACTAAAGAACGGATCTCCTGCGATGGCTTCTAATCTGTTGCGAGTTGCGACGGCTCCGGTAGACATATGTGTGTCTCCTGCGACGGTATTCTAAGTCTCTTTCGCCGATCAAAGAAGATCTCAACACTATTATTCAATACTTCACTTGATAATCAGTTAAGTTTTCATTTAAAACATGACGCGACAAATATCTGACTGCCAGACAATTAACTGGCCTGATTAAACGATTAGTCAGGTTAAATCACCGAATCTTTTCATAATATGTTAGACTTTGGAGGGATTTTACTCTTTAAAAAATTTAAAGCGCATTTCAGGGCTGCCGCGCGACCTTTCTCAGAAAAAAGGAAATAAAAAAGGAATTTTGCACCCGAAAAAAAGGAAAAAAGGAATTTGTCCGACAAAAAATAGGAAATAAAAGGAATTTTAAGAGATAAATTCATAACGTTACTGAGCAAAAAATTAAATTTTTCCATTTTGAACAGCCACACAAGGTTTGAAGCATTTTAGATAGATACGTTTCTAAGCAAAGAGAATTTAAGCAAAACGCTATTTAAAATGCAAATACGGACGCGTTCAGTGGTGGCGCAAGGGGGGGGCGGGGGCCCCACCCCCCATTGCGATTTGGGGCCCTCCCTTTGGGGTGTCGGGCACCCACTAGAAAATTTTTTCAGCTGTTTATATATATATGCATAGTTTGAGTGTTTTAAGAAATTTTTTAAAAAATCGGCTAATTTTTTCTAAAAATCGTAAAATTTTTGCTAAAATGTGAGAAAATTTTTGAAAAATGAAGGTAAAATTTGGCGAAAATTTTGGATTTCCCAAAAAAGGGCACCCCTTCAAAAAAACCTGGCGGCTGGCGCCGCTACTAGACGCGTTTCAAGCTTCGTCTTTTTGATCACAGTAAGTAGGCTATTTTCTTTTGGTTGTGTATCCCTTTTGTATTTTTATCTAAATTTTTCCGACCCCCGAATCGCAAACAGGAAGGCGACCCTGTATCTGCACTTGACCTAAGTTTATATATATATATATATATATAATTACTATCTAGGTTCGTAAAGATTTGAAGTTTTAACGTTTACATTGAGAACACTTTAAGAACAGGTTGTGGAGAATCTATCCTTTAAATATCAAACTTTGACGCAAAGAAACAAGCAAAGCAATGCGACCTGACATAAAATAGTAGTTCATCCGAGATATTTGCAGTAGCTTATAACTGGGTGAAAACAGCTAGATTTGGGGAGCACCGCACTTCAGAAACTGAATCGGCTATGGAACCTTCAACGCTTTTTAATGAAGAAATAGGATTTCTCCAGATTCCACTAATATATAAAGTTTAACTTTGTACCCGGAAAAAAGAATAAGAAATAAGAATTTATAATATGCGAATGGAAATAGATTAAAGTAGAAATGCTAAGCTCAAGGTCAGGTCCTTAAATTTTTTGAAATTATGAATTATCTGTAACGGAAATCTTTAAAAAGATTTGAAATACGAACCTTAGTTTTGCAGTTTATCAGTATTTATAGTAAGTTTCAAAAAGTTTAAAACAGTATTGAGATGCAAAAATTCAGCAGATGAAAATTAAAAATTCACATCGAAAAACGCGAAAATTTCTATAACGTGAAGTAGACAAGTGGCGCAGTCTCAGAAATGTTTAAAAACTGAGATATAACAGCTCTGCAGGTGCGGAAATTTTTTCAATTTAGATAGAAGAGTGATGCCGCGAGGCGTGAAAATTTTTAAAAATTGAGAGAAATAAAGATATCTGCAGGCGCGCAAATTCTTAAAAATTGAAATAGAGGCGACGCAGGAACAAAACTTTTCTTATTTGTTATTGTATATATACTTTGAAAATGGATCGCTTTTTGCCTTCTCTCCAAAAATTTCGTGTGGGGTGAGAGGCCTCGGAACCCCCAAAAACCCCTCCCCTGGGTGCGCCAATGCCTTCAACTGCAATCTTGACTTCTAAAAATTTTTTTGGAAAACGTGACTGTGACATCTACGCATTTTGCCATACGTATTTAGAGCATTCTGCAAATACCCCAAATAGTGCATTTTGCTCAAAAACTCTCCAGCAATCTATGCACACATTACAATATAAAGGTCTGGCGTCGAATAATTGCATAAGCAATTACCCGAGGCGAAGGCAAGGCTACTGCCGGAGCAGAAATGATCACGATGCACTAACCGCATCATGACCACCCGTCAGCTCCATCTAAGGGTTTCCCCCCTGCACGGCCAACTCCTTGAAAAACTCGGATAAAACTGATACAATTATGGGGGGATTCTGATACTGTCATACCAGACCTAATACAAATATACTTTGATTGCTGCCAGCTGGCAACAGACAAGTTTGACACATGGTATTGCTCATAAAAGTTTATTGAATCCGTCGGATTCCAAATTACGTGTTTGTGGCCGGCAAGTGCAGAGGCTACCTTCTCACCTCTTGGCGGCCTAGGTGTATGCGTAGCAATGTAATATTAGACAAAGTATTTTAAGCATATCGCATGAGATTCAGTTCAAAGGAACGGATCAAGTAAACAATCTCCCCCCCCCCCAGCCTCAATTGGGGGGGGAGAAAGTTTACTTGATGCTAACTTTCTCAAAACTTGACCAATTTAGCTCAAATTTTGTGTGGGTGCATTCCAACATATATTTGCTTAATTGGTAATGAAATTTTAAAATTTAAAAAATTTTAAATTTTTAAGTTTTTTAAGGGGGGACCAAGGGGAACCAAAAAATTTTTTGTCTCCGATTTTGCTGAAAAGTTGTATATACGGGCTCAAGTCGCAGAACACGAATCTGAAGTCCGTTTTTCGATTCAGCCTTTCGTTAGTTCAGTATAAGCTAAAGTAGTAAGCTTAAGATGTAAGCTTATCCTAGACTAACGAAAAGCTGCATCGAAGAAAACGGACTTCAGATTCGTGTTCTACGAAACACAAAACCCCTGTATACAACTTTTCAGCAAAATCGGAGACACAAAATTTTTTTATTTCCCTTGGTCCCCCCTTAAAAAACTTAAAAATTTAAAATTTTTTAAATTTAAAAAGTTTGTATTCAATCTATCAGGCATGTGTTGGAATGCACCCACATAAAGTTTTAACCAATTTGGTCAAGTTTTGAGTGAGATAAAGCGTTGGGGGGGAGATAGTTTACTTGGGAATTTGGGGGGGGGGGAAATTGTTTACTTGATCCAAAGGAACCGCTTGAAATTAGAAAGCAAACAAGCACAGGGGGACCTTTTTCACCCCCCATACATATTTTGTTTTCTAACCAAGTACTGATTCCAAGTTTGCTCATGCGTATACCTAAATTACTTAAACACAACTTAACTGTTGTTAATTGTTAAATTAAGTAAATTGACTATTTTTATATATTAAATAAGTTGACTATAGCAATAAACACGGTGGGGCCTTTCCTATTCCCGCCGTGCTTATTACTATCCTCAAGATTAATAGATGAGATTAGAGAAAAAAGACTTAGCTGTTCCATTGATGGTTACACGTCTGGTGAATAAGGACAATCCTCCAAACTCCCACAGGTTACTTTGTCTGCGCCTGATAACCCCTGACGCAGGAGGGGACGCACCGCAGCCTTCATCCTTAACCACGGAATTGATGTGTCCATGCACTCAGATGTGCTGTATGCACAGGAGTCTGCAGTGCGCAGACTCCCCAGTGTGCGACAGTGACAGCCACCAGATTTGAGTTGCGTTTGAAGACGCTCTAATTTATCTCAAAAAGAAAAATACGCAGCGCATGGGCAAGTTAAGTATGATTTCCAGTTCAATGAGAAATCTTGCCATGCTCAGGTCAGAAAAAATATTTTAATTGGTCAATCCAATTTATCACACCTTGAACTAAAGTTAGTTGCAGATCGCTGTCTATAAATTGATTTCCGAAACTGATAATCAAAAACAAAGTTAAATAATTCTAAATTGTTAAGTTTTATTGCAAAATGTTCTGAAACTTATCTAGATTTGCGGCCGTCCTATCGTACGTCAAAGCTGTATTTTGCAAGTTCTAATTAAATTTTTAAAATCGCTACATCTACGGACATTTTCCTTCTATCCTGTTTGAGCTCTCGGGCATTCCCTCCGACTCTTTTCTGCAGCCCATTTCTTTTTACCCATGGCTACCGAGCAAGCCAAACAGTTTTCAACCATCTTCGTCACTGTTGTCAAGCGGGGGGCAACTGTGGTCGGCGCAAACGACTAAAGTAGCCTTGGGGGTGACTGAAATAAACCGCACGGCAGTATGGCTTAGGGATAATGTTTTCTGTCCATGGTCTTTGCTTCTCCGCCTCTTGTCCGTATGTAGAAACGGTCTGCGGAGAGCTACATTTTTCGGTTCACAAGGAGAGCCACAATACTGCTGAACCACTTATAAAAAACTCTAGCCTCACTTCGAGTATGCTTGTTGGTTATCATGAGATGCTGCATATAGTATAAACTAATGGTTTCTCAAGCTATTCCATTCGGAGTGCAGATGTACACAAAACCAAGAAAAATCTCATGAACTGAACCAATGCATGTTGTAAAACACACTAACTTGAAATTTGCACTGCCTGGCCAATGAAGATGCTAGTGGTTATCCAAACTTCTTTCGCTACTCTAATATTATTATATGTCCGAAACTTATTATACGATACTCCGCTACGTAATCAATCTGATTCACGTCATTCCTCCGCAAATCTCTGCAATAATCTAAGCTAATCGCTACTACAGTCAACGATAATGTCCCTAAGACAAGATGCTAATCTCAATCACAATCGAGTCGTGTTGTCCGGGGCTGGTCTTCGGACCTGTTTCGGGGGGCGGCGGACTATCAGGCAATCATAATCAATCGTATTCTTCTCTAATTGGGTTACTGTGGTTTTTGCCGAACTAAATCAAACTACGATAAATTCTATCCTGGAGGAAATTTAACCTTATTCTTTACTATAGAAATGACGAAGAACTACACAAAAATACATAGCAAACAAAAAGCATCTATTAATTGACACAATGCATTAATGATTAAAAAGACAATAGCCTGATTATAAAAGCAGAAGCACTAGCATCGAAACCAGATGCAGATTTGAGGAGAAAAGGGAGTCCGCCCCCAATTACTTTTCTAACGACACCGATGACTAGTACAGACGGGAAATATTTATCCTATAAAAGCTTATTGCTGTCACATAGCTTCCGATACAAAAGAAGATGAATTGAATATTCGAGTAATAGGGAAATCTAGATTTCATGAAGCTGGTCCCGGCGACAATTTATGCCTTAAATTAATTCGTAATTACGAAGTTGAATTAGAAAACTGAAGCAAAAACAAATACATTACAATACAAAAATCAACAAAACAGACGACATAAGCCTATGTACACCATGAGATCATTGTGACGTGAACGAGATGTTGTGTAAGTGGCCGTGGACAAAAGACGAGAGACAAAAAGCAGCAGCCACTGGTTAACAACAGTTGTACAACACCAACCACAGTACGCCACAGAACACCACCAAACACGCCACAAATGGACAACACAAAAGCAAACAAATAAACACTTAAAAATTAAATAAATATAATAAACAGATATCTTAACGTCCAAAACATTCGACAATATCAATTCGCTAAGAGTCAATTCTTCCAAAGAGGCTGCTTCAGAAAAATAGATAAGTTAAGCTGCAGCTTATTCTAAAATAGTCCCAATCCGATTGGTAAACTAGCTGTACCAATACTTCCCAAATGCTTGTAACAATACACTTTACAGACTATTACAAAGCTCTTGACACAATCATGTCCTACGCACGCCAATACAAATACATCAGAAATAAATACTAAATCCGCTAAATACAACAGAAAAACAACAAACACTTAGCATAAAAAATAAACATATTACACCAAGAAGAAGCTCATGATCAAAATTACGCCGGCAAAAGTTACGAAACTAATCATCTAGCAAAAATATCGCTTATAAAATATGATGCAACAGAAGCTACATTATTTACAATCAAAGACATTAAATAGATTCAAAACTTCTTAGAAGCACAATCAACGCAGGTAAAAACAATACATTAAAACTTTGAAATCACGAGAAACAAAAACAAACAAGTAAATTGGCATGAATGGGTTGACGCGCATTTTTCGTACAAACAAGATAACTCAATTTTTTGTGTCGAATATATATCAAGAAACCCGTAAATTCTCCAGAAATTTCTATGTAAGTTTAAGTTTCGAAATCATGGTGACCGGAGGCACCGGAAAACCAGAATTTTCCGGTTGTTTGCCCAAAAAACCGGATTCGGGGGGGGGCTGAGGGACCCCTCTGGGGGAGGGGGGTGAGATCCAAGTCTGGAGGGGGGGGAGTGAAACCCTCCCCCCCCAGCACGTGTATGGTCCTATTTCATTTTACGGCTAGCAGTAAAACGTAAATAAACACGTTAAAACTTCATAAAAGAAGCTTGAAAAGTTCCGATTTCCTACTTGGTTCACGAATTTGGCAGAAAGTTATCTGCGAGTTACAGGCCGTGCACTACTGCAGCGCGACCAGATAGAAACTTTACTGAAAATGAAGGAACCTGCCCTGACTTCATTTTTAATGCTATTCTGCACATGCCTGCAAAATTTCAGACGATTGCAACTTAAGTATACATAGTTGATTATATTATGGCGTGCTGCACTTATGCAGCACCTTACTGTAGCCCCACCTCACAGTAACATTGCAAAGAACGTACGATTGCTATTAGGGATCGACCGGAACTCCAAAAAACCGGAACCGGAACCGGAACCGGAACTGGCTTTAAAAAACCGGAACCGGAACCGGAACCGGAACCGGAACCAGCTCTTTAACACTACAAAAATCGAAAATTTTTTCTGACGTTTTGGACAATTTTTTCACGATTTTTCGCTTTTTTGTAGCTACTACAACATTGTAATAGCTTTCTAAAATAATATTTTCTATATGATATATTTCAATACACGAATACGAAACTTGCAATTTATTATGCGAATTTTGTCTTTATTATATAGTTAAACTTTATATAATCGCTATAGATTTAAAACATTAGTGTGAATAAATTGTGAACATATTGTCTTTATATGTTTAGGATTATTCGAGCACATGCTCGACACAAAAGGTTTTATTTTATCTACTTTATTACATCGAATTTCGATGAATGACTTAATCGAATGCAATTTGACTTCTAAAGAAAATTTACTGGCAGGCAAATAAAAATTAATTTCTTAGTTAAACAACTGAATATTGAATTAATTGAAATAAATTGGTAGAAATTGCTTCCACGAAATGCCTGCGAGCGAGCTTTCGGCAAAATAAGCCATAAACATGCTTAGTTTTTATCTGAGTTACCTGACAATTTCTAGTCATTATTAGAAATTAGATACGACTTTCCTAGAGCTCCAAGAAAAGTTTCAGCATTTTTAAAACACAAAATATAAAAAAATTGTCGCGAATATAACGAGCTTTTATTCTCTTTGTAGTCAATAGATATATAAATTAAAGTAATTTTTCTGAAAATTGCTGTTCCCGTAATTACTATAAGATTTGGCTGTATCTGGCTATGAATTTAGATAGCATCAGCTTCGAAAATTGGACTTGTTTGGAATATCAACCTTTAAATTTTGGGTGACCTTAACTTGTAATTATTAACTAAATAATTACTTTACGTATTATTAGAGTTTTCTGAGTAAAAGGTATATAAATCTTTGCACTTTTCTGCAGATCTTTTGTCGCTGATAGCAATATATAACTTTTTACCATTAAACATATAAGAACAATAAAGTATTTTTCACAAGTTTCAGAAAAATTGAATTAAACTTGATTTCTTCTAGCGGCATTTCTCTTCTTTGGCTAGCTTCATCTGCATTTTCAAATTTATATAATGACATTTCTTCAAAATAATTAAAAACCCTTCTATTTGTTCCATCCATAATTTTTTAATATTTTTGTTGCACTCTGCACTATATTTATATACAAAACGCACAGCAAAAAGCTTATTGTCTGCTATTTAAACAATAGTTGAGCTAAAACTGACATCTAATTACGCAACATTGCACTAATCTTTGAAATAGCATAGGTCTACGCCATGGCTTCAATATATTCCAATTCAGCAAAATTAATAATTTTAAAGTATCTATCAAAAAGCTAATAGCAATCGAATCGGCGGGCTTGTGCTCTATTTTGAATTTCTAAATTATATATAAGTGCGTAATATTTTGATCATATATATACGTAATTAATCTTCATAATAATAAATTAACGATAAGGTACTAGATCATTATTAACAAATCAAACATTCTAAGTTGAGTATATAATGCAATAGCGCCGCAGGCGAAAATTTTTGAGAAAATAATATTCTGCTTACAAGGGATTCGCAATTTTTTCAAAATGTTAAAAGAAATTTTACAAAAGTTCAGAAAATTTTAATAAAATTTCACTTTTGATAATACGCTAAAATTGGTTCCGGTTCCGGTACGTTTTCAAAAACCGGAACCGGAACCGGAACCGGAACCAAAAAGTACCGGAACCGGAACCGGAACCGGAATTCCGGTCGATCCCTAATTGCTATGTATAAATAGCTTGTCATGTCACTAACTATCTACATGCCAAATTGCGACGACCTATAACGAACCTATAACATGTTGTCGACGGTGCTGTGTTAGAGACAGTACGTACAGCACGGCAAAAGCTGGAGAATGCACCAACTAATATAGCAATGGTATTCCCTTTCTGTAGATGATATTATTACAAAGTTGCATATTTTTACCGTCTGCAATAAGTCTATAGCCGCCGTGCTATGGTTGTTGCATTACAGCACAGCACAATGGCAGCACCGCACAGCGCTGCGATTATGCTCATCGTGTTCCGCGACTCCGATAACCCTTATATGCGTCCCACTAAATGGCCCAGAACAGCATATTTAGGCCTATTTTTGACTATGTTCTCTGAAGTTGGACCGATAACCTTTGGGCCGGCCGCCCTGAACGGTCCAGGACCTGAATCAAAACTCGGCCAACGTTATGCTCTAGAATCCCCTCCGTACTTCTTCATGCAACAAACCGCTTGTCTCTACGAGCTTTCTAGAGTCATGTAGACATGACATAAGATTGCCGTTTTTGGTCAAAAACGACCTGAGGCCACTTTTGGCCAGCCGCACAGGTGGCGTGACGGGTCGAGATGCGAAAAAACATGGGAACCTAAGGCACATGGAACCATAAGGACATTCAGAAAATATAAATCTTCCCGGCTGAAAACGTCCACATCTTTCAAACTTCTCTGCACAAAATTGCCTTTTTCCAAGCGTGATTTACTCAAAAAACACAGACCTAACTGGTCCGGAAGCGAAAATTTCTAAGTTGTAAATTTTGACCAAAACTTTTTAAATTGTCTGGTCTGGCTGAGTATTTACCTGGCACCGAGCTTGAACGGGTTTCCAAGGGCCGCGCAGAACCTTTTACACCCATATTATAGGGGGTCGCTCTCACTATAATTAAGAAAGCACGAAGGAGTCACTACAAAAACTGAGAATTATGACATGTCTTCATAAGCAAAAACTTGATTAGAATAATGCAAATATCGGCCCTCGTGCACATCAGACATTGCAGCAACTTTACAATAGCCACCGTTCTTGGTCTCTTTAAGAGAAACCTGAAACAATAGAAATGTGATACAACCACATTATTAGCTGACTGCTTAAGTATTTGAAGATTTAACATTGTGATATGGCACGGCAATGATGTTCACAGCAACAGCTGTACTTGCTATACTATGGAACTCAAAGGATTGGAGATGCTACTGCAGAATGTGACCAAATCACGACATAATGCAAAAAGCTTAAACGTTCCAAAAAAACCCAGAAAAATCAGCTGCAAAAGTTCAGTTGGTTCATAGACGGCCACAGTCGACGTCAGAAGGACTAGGTAGCCACCTACTGTCTCAATGCTGGGCCGACTGCCAAAATGAGTCATGCGACCGTCAATCACTGCTGTAGTGTTCTGTCGTAGTCGAAAGCACTGTAGATCATTTGCACACTGACAGGAGGCAGCACAGAGGGCGCCAATGGTCAGACCATGCCTACGACAGACTGAAAGCTCAGAGGCAATGGAAGATTCAGAGGCATTTGATGCAGAGCTGACTACGGAGAGTTTATGACAACAGTAACCTAAAATAGTACAAACTAACTGACAGTAGCTAACTGTTCTAAAATAGGTCTAAAAAGTTGGGCCCCCACCCCCCCCCCCAAAAAATATGCCAGTATACCTAAACAGAGAAAAGGAATAGTATAGCAACTGAATATGAACCTACCAGGACGACAATCCCGATGCACCAAACATTGAGCACCATCCAAACCTTGATTGGCTGCCACAAAATTACCAGCAGAGAAGTTGAAGTTCTGAAGTATAGACACAACAACAAATAAAGTCAAGGCAGAACGAATAAGATTTGGGATGATGTGACTGGCAGGGCACTTCGGGGTTCTCACAGTTGTTGTCTGTCCCCATTATCCGAGACTGTTGTCTGTCACCCGAGTATCCGCTAAAATGTTGAGGAAAAGTCGGATATATATTTAAGTAAAAAAATGGGACTTTTACCGTATAAACTTGAAAAATGTTGAAAAAATCGGCAAATTTAAAAATTTTTAGCCATTTTTTCCTACTCTTGGCCCTAATGGTAGGGTGCACCGTTCCTTCCACGTATATTCGCGTAGTAAACCCACAGACTACTACTGCTAATAAATACGCACAGCCTGGAGCATAGCTTTAACCAGACACAAATCATAGCAATCAACAGGTAAGTCTGCGTAGTGCTACATTATTTTAAACAATTGTGATGATCCAGCAGAAACGATTTCATTAATAATTGCATTACAAGTAACAAAATTGCTCCGCACTAAAGGAAATAATATGTGCGCTGTGTCTAGCCTTTAAATTTCGGTTGAGAAAGTAAAGACAGAAATCCGACACACCAAGTTTGGGTGGGAGGTTCTATGGCGAAAGTTGTTCAGTTTGCTTCGGGCTTTCATTTGACACCAAATTAAATTTGACCGCTTTTGAAAAAAAATTGATGAACCAAAATCGCCTAAGTCCCCACCCCACCCCACCACAGCACTCTACAGCAGGGTTTTTTTTGCGTCCAGATGTGCGTCTGGACGCAAAGTTTCTTATCTGGACGCAATGAAATTTTAGCGGGACGCAAGCTAGACGCAACATTATTTCGGGAGAAAATTCACTTTTGTAAGAGTAAAAACTTTAAATGTTTCCAGTACCAATTTTTCCGTTTTTTCCAAAAATTTCTTCGGGTCCTGGGGGCTCCGCCCCCAGACCCCCTGTGTTTCCCACTTGTGTCATGGAATGCCAAGGTTCAAGGTCATGCCTCAATGTTACTCAATGTTATTTGTTAAGTTGTTGTCCACCTGCATCCATATATATCAGATCTTTTCGAACTCGTGAATTTCACTTCAATAAATACATAGAGATTACTAGGTGCATTTACATATATACATTTATATATATTTATACATTTATATTCTCATTCAACAGGTCAGGCAGGATCAAGATTAGTACTAAAGTAAAACCCCGAAGTTAAATTTGTAACTGCAGCAGAAGCAGAATATCCAAATTTTTTGGTTCTGCTAAAAAACGTTTTTCGCAAAAAATACACAAATGGCAATTTGAAATAATGCAAGATTACCATTTTTCTAAAATTTTCAAATACAAAAGGCCTATGTACGAACAATTCACTATCAATTTATCGTAACTAACGTTAATAGTATTTACAAATGCTTCACTGTTTTGCCGCTGCTTTTTTGGAGCTTTTTAGTAAGAATAGATATAACAGTTGCCAAATTAATCTTTTTAAACATTTCCACAACGGATTTAATCCGTAATTTCAAAAAATCTCCAACTTCTGGGGGGCTCCGCCCCCCAGACTCCCCGGTGCTCATTTGCACTAATCCTGCTATCAAGGATCACCAGTTCTCAACGTTTTCGAAACCGAATGTATGTTTTAATATTTGGTACCTTTCTTCTCAATAATATTCCTAAATATTTCATAAATTTTTAATACTTTAATTAGTTAAACTAACATTGAAATATCGGAATAATGTGTGTCAATAATATATATCGAAAATTACTAAGATCTGCAACAGACGCCAAATAAAATCTTTTTAAACATTTCCATTACGGATTATTCTGTAATTTCAAAAAAATTCTTCAACTTCTGGGGGGCTCCGCCCCCCAGGCCCCCCGCCGTGTGTGTTGGACGCATCTATGGCATAGGTAGGTAATTCTGTAATCGTGCGTTACAGTTAAGCAGCATCAGCTTTCTAAATAGTCCAAATAGCTTTGCACTAAAGAAATTATCGTAATTTTCATAAATAAAACAATTTTTGCACTAAAAACACGCTAAAACAAGAATTCTGCCTGGACGCAAAATTTCTTAACGGGACGCAACTTAAATTTAGCGGGACGCAAGGTTGACGCAAATCCGAAAACCAAAAAAACCCTGCTCTACAGCTACTTTGGGTATGCAGTTCTAGGACAAAAGTTGCTTAGCTCCCTTAGGGCTTTCATTTGATACCAAATTTGACTACTACCCGACCCCTACCCGACTACCCTTACCTTCAAACGGCAAAGTGGAACCAGCCCAGCAAAATAGGTAAGTCGAACGGCAAAAAATAGCGGGAATGAACTTGGGGCACCAGAAAACCCCTATGGACAAAGTTTTGAGAGGCTATGTACAGTTCTATATTATGGAGTTCCCTAGAAGTGGATGCTGACTGAACCCTCCAGACGGCAAAGTGGAACCAGCCCAGCAAGATGGGTGGGTCGGACGGCAAAACGAATACCGGAAATGAGCTGGGCACACCAGAAAACCCCCACAGATAAAGTTTTGGAAGGCCAAGTAAAGCCTATTATGGACCTCCAGGAAGCCGTTTCCGACTTGAACCTACCAACGGCAAAGTGGAACCAGCCCAGCAAGATGGGTGGGTTTGACGGTAAAAATGACTGAGGGAATCGATTCTCCGTGCCAGAAAACCATTGTATGGAAGATTTGAGCCTTCAAAGTTGAATAGATAGCGCGAAATTTCGATTTTCCATTTTTGAAATTTTCTACATACTTGACGGGCCACTGTGGTCGCTAGGGAAGTGACAGAGAAACGCAACCTGGACCGTTAGTTAGTTCAATATATTATATATATTATGTAATTTCCGAATGTAAACAGAAATCAGCTCCAGATCGTAGCTGAGCTCCACCTAAGCGAAGACCACAAAAATGTCACTTTTCGCTCTGAGCCGACTTTGCGGCGGCGCTGTGGCGCAAAAGTAGCGATTCTTAAATTCTTTAGTGGGAACTACTAGACACTATAGCTCCTTAGGTTCGCCCACCGCTGCAGAGCACATCAAAACGGCGAATATTATGCAGAATACAACCATCAAATAGGAGAAACCGGAATAAACATCGGCACCATAACCGGCGCGGGGCGCAACTTGTAATGGAAAGTGATATCAATGTGTGGTATCTATATGTGATATCTATATAGGGATGAAACTTCACACACATACTACTAAACTCGATGAACTCTACATTTTGCGCAGCGTCTAATAAACATGATAAACAGGCAAACTAACATACGTTTTGGGCAGCTTCCCAAAATGAATTTCTGCCTAAAACAAAATAAACCACGATTCTATTTAATCAGCCTGCACGCGACGGTACAGAGCACATTCAGTGGTTTGCAGACCCAAATTTTGTAAGGCAAAATAGGTTACATTGTTACAGGGTTTTTTCAAAATCGGACCTGTGTAAATCTTGTGTAAATTTAAATTTCACTGTGTATTTTTGTTTGAAGCTGTGTAAAATTTAAAAGTGTCGTTTTTCAACTGTAATATAAAATAAAATACATTTAGACGTTATTTTCTTGCTACAATGTTATTTTCGGATTATTCAAGCCAAAGTTATGCCAACTGCACTTGTGTAACATTTCGAAAGAAGCCACGCGGGGGGTCTGGGGGGCGGAGCCCCCAGAAGTTGAGAAAATTTTGTAAATTGCAATAGAATTCATAATGGAAATGTTTAAAAAGATTAAATCATTAAATGTCAAAAATAAGATTGGACAAATTCAAATTTCTGAAAAACACTTCGCCTACTGAAACGATTTCTTTATTTTTCCAACTTTTTGGCATAATTTTTCACAAACTTGCTGGTCACGTACTAAGGTTCGATGCTTTAACTGCTACTGGGGACGGCTCCATATAGTACAGAAACACCAATTATACAACGAAGGGGGGTATGGGGGGCGGAGCCCCCCAGAAGTTGAGAAACTTTTTAAATTAACGGCAGAAAGGGCATTGAAAAGTTGTATTGCTTTAGCTTTCGTATTGAATATTTCTTGGGTTGTATGGCAACTATTTTTAGGCTCTGACTGCTTTTATTATTATATATACAAGAGATAAACAAGAAATCATATTGAATAATACAAGAATAAAAATGCTCCGATGGAGCATGAAAAATGCAATATGGGTG
>JASAND010016550.1:0-15624 GCA_030248195.1 Trissonchulus latispiculum | reverse complement strand
GTTGGACCGTCGGTCCCGGAGCCTGGGGGGCGTCCCATTCCGGTGAGAAAACAGCAGTCTGGACCGCTGTCCGTCCTTCTGTAGGCCCCTGCACAAAAGGTTGATACTGAATAGCTGGTACTGTTGGAGCAGAAACTGGTTGTAAACGTTGCGCCGCAGCGGGCTGGGCAGGAATCGCCTGAGGTTGGACCTGAAGTGGCACCCCGGCCTGAGGGGCCGACGGGACTGCCATTGCTGCTGATACACTTGTTGTACATACGTACTCGACGCAGCTTGCTGCGGCTGATACTGAGCGGGTAGTACGCTTGAGGGAACTGAGGTTGGAAAATAGGTTGACTGTACGCCGGGTAAGTTCCCAACATTTCCACTTGTTGTTCTGGAAGTGGTCGAACCTTATACCCAGCAGGTGCTCGGGTGGGATTTTTATCCCAACACTTATCAGGATGGTGCCCCCTACGCTTACAGTGTTTACATGGGAGATTCTCTCCCTGGGAGATTTTCTGCGAGCCTTTGTTAAACCAGTCTCTCGTTTTGCTAGCTAGCGCATGAATATGATACGAAGGGAGTGAAAAAGCTAAGGCATCCCCCACTGGCCGCTGGGGTGCATGTGATTCCAATTTGTCAATTACCCGCAAAAGTTCGTCCATAGTCGGCTCACCCTTACTAAAGTTTGCGGCCAGGGCCAGCACATACTCCTGCCGAATGGCGCTCTAGAGTTGCTGCACACAGTGGCGATTCCTTTCATCCGGGCTTTTCCCAAATGTCCAGAGCAAAGGCTTGTGGTTCTGAAATATACTTACGGACAGGCTCGTCCGTACGCTGGACCCGCTGAACAAAAGCTGTATACCGGTCTATGATGGAAAGTTGTGGCTTAGGAAATTGAGACTTCAAAAGAAGCGTAAAATTTTCAAAAAATCCACGACACTGGGTCCAAAACGAGAAGCATAAATAACAGCCTTTCCCGACAATTTATTATATAAAAGACGAGCCCATTGTTCATGGGGAATTTGGTGGATAGTAACTGTGGAAAGAAACTGAGGGAGCCAATCCTCGAAAACCAACAAATCGGGATCAAACGCGGTACATCTCTGAGAATTTCAATGTACGTACGATACAATGCGGCATCGTGTCTAGCAACAGAAGCATCCGTGGCTTGCATCGTAGGCGGAGTAGGACACGGAAGATTTCGCGCCCCTCCCGGCACTCAGGCGTAACCGTTTCGTTCACCATCTGTGCAACATCCGCTGGAGGGTCCTATTATTAACCACTCGCTGACAACGGTGGGGCCGAAGGAACCGGCCTCCCTGAAGTAGGTGGAGTAGGCGCTGGCCCTGACTGTGCATAGTATAGAGGGTGGGGCCCCCATAGCAAGTCCCGGCCCAGGACCACCGACTCTGCTTAATTCCGAGCAAATGGCACCGGTCGGGGCTGCAGGGGAACCATCCACTAGCACAGGTCGCAAACCGTGAGGTAGCCCTAGATACCCATAGAATAAAGGGCCTAGATACCCATAGAATAAGGGGCGTATCCCTGTGAGGCGTAGTAGTGAGCAAGGCCCGGATCTGAAGAGGCAGTTCCAACAAAAGATTGACTAGACATAACGTTTCCGGCCACAGGTACCACAGGTTGTTGCATCTGACCCGTTGACACCGGTTGTACCGACGACTGAAGCTGGGTATTCACCTGGGTAGCCACCGTCTGGGCCCCCGAGGCGAAAGAAAAATTTTCTTGAGACAAAGCACTATCCCCTATTTCCGATTGCTGCTGCATCTCCTCTGAACTGACAGAAGTCGTAAACACATTCTCCCCCCCCCAGACGCTACATGCTAGAACAACTTAGGTTACTTTTCAAGCCAGGCCAAAGTTGATTTCTTTCATGTTTCAAGTGGCGTAAAACTATAATACGCCGACAGAATTCCTTTATATTTGACATATTTTAGAGAGCTATGGGGTGTATGTTCACATCATATTTTAGCTTCCAGATTCCATTCCATTCCACCAAATTAAATTTTTCGAATCGGCGGCCAAACTTTTCAAAATTTCCGACATTTCTTTAAGTTTGAGCTAGCATTGCTCTCCAGCCATTAGAGTCATAGCAAAGCTTAAAACGTGTGGATGTTACCCAATGTGTCTTGCACGTGTGTCGCTAGAATTGCTTTTGATGTTTACCTTCAAAGTTTAATTGTTTTGCCCAAGGAATCTGCCGTAATTGCTGGTTCTGTCTCTGTTTTTGCTGATGTATGTATCGTGATGGCTGGTGGCAAGTCTGAGGTTGAGTTTTTGGTTGGTGTATTCAGATCACACGGTTCTATGGTTAAGGATTCTGGCGATCTTGAGCCTTTGCCCAAACAGGCTAAGCTAGCTATTCCTGCAGTTGTCGGTCATTATGAAAATTTTATTCGCTAAAAGTATGGAATTGGTTTAGATTATCCAATGGTTGTTTGCAAACGTTATGCTTCTCCTTCCTGTACTGCGATTGTACGGTTTGATGGTTTCCGCAGATGTTGTCTTGGGAAAGAGCAGCATTCGAAGAACAATGCTTATTTTTTGCGGATGTTAGCAAACGGACTATTAAATACAAATGTTTCAGTTCTGCTTGCGCTCGACTTGTTCCTGAGCAATTTCCGTGTTAACAACTGACCGATTTTGTTTATGTTGTGGAGGAGCATTTATTGATTAAAGTAATTCTATATGTCTTAATAAAAGTGCCATACTAACTCAGTCACAAGATGAATCGTGGTCTTGTATTCTCTCTAACGCTTAAGGTAGTGATTCCTTTTGGTCACATATTGTTGGCTGGCGGCATAAATGAAGATGAAATTTGACGAAACTTTCCGAAAGAAGTTCTTTTAGCGTTCTAACACCCTCCGCACAATCCCGATTCAGAAATTCGAGATTTCCGGTCAGGGCGGTTTTTTCCAATTTTTGAGCGTTTGCCGGCAACTATACAGTTATAACTATATTCATTCGAAAGATCCCGTTGAGCTTCACATTTTTGCTTTTTAGAGCAACGTTCTAGCTTTTCTCTACCTTGAGATATAGCCGATTTTCTTGTATTGGCGTCGAAAACTTGTCATTTTTGCTGAAATAAAATAATATAACATTTCTTGAGCTACGCAAGCCGTAAAATCAAACTAAGGGCGTCGATATGAAGGTCTCACAGGGACAAATTATTCGACGCATGATCGTCTTCCAACTGCTATCCTGTAGGCTGCTATCATAAAAAATGTAGTTTTGCAAAAACACGACCAATTTTTTTCCAAAGATTGTGGAGCATTCACCATGCAAGCTGGAGGGCTGCTACCTACCTTAATACGTTCTGCTCAAATATACCCAGGGACGATTTGTTAGTTGCCCCGATTGCTGCTTTCTAGCTAAAGTAATCGCTTGACAAATTTGGGAAAAGTAGGCAAAACACAGGGTACGCACACATTTCAGCTTATTTCTCTGTAACGAAGAGCGATTTCACAATAAATAAAAAATCGTCCCCAGCTATTTGATGGAGGTATCGAATGATATAACCGATGTCTTGCGAAAAAATTTACTTGAGTCTGCAAAAATTCTGGAAAATTATACTTCTTCTAAAATGTGTAAAAAATATTTTAGAAAAGCAACATTAGTTTCGTGGCATGCATTACAAAGAGAAAATGTCAAGCTACATTTTGATATAAAAATGGCTTCATAACTCCAAGTAATGAATGAGTAATAATGGTGCAAACTTTATGTGACCAAAGGGAATCACCACCTTAAGGGGGCGGGTCACTTTTTTGCCGATTTTTCGACCATCTCCAATTTTGCTCATTTTCACATATTTTGTAGTCCCCATGGGTCCGCGAAACAAGACAAGAGCGTTTTGCGAAATATTGCTTCTATCGTTCTGTACAGGCCCTCAAATGTGACCTCGACATGTATTAAACATAGGAAAATGAAAAAGTTAGGTTAAAAAGATTGTGACAGAAAAATTTTTCGCTGTATATGAGTCAGAACTCTGAAACCTCTTCAGAACCATTAAGGACATATTACAGAGTGCAGCTATCTCCTCTGAAGCAATTCTGTTCAGTATTGGATTTTTGGCGAATTTTTAAAATCAAAATTTTGGAAAATCGGCCATTTTTGGACCATGAAAAACAGGACCTACGGTACTCTTTTGCTTGTCCTGAACGATTGGCAAATGCTACAGAAACGGCCAATAGATAGCTGCACTCTGCGCATAAAAACACGTCTTATGAAAGTACTCGCATGTTTCTATCATCTACAGTAAGCTCAAAAAACTTGCCACAAAAACAGCAAATTTTGCTAAAAATGGCCATTTTTCATAATTTTCACATTCTTTTGATAATTGCTCACTCATTATTTGGTAAAAAATCACCAAACTTGGCAGATTAATTAATATATCTATGTCTGTCATATAATGTGGCCAAAACAAATGCGTCAATATTGAACATGCTTCTGTGGCGGCACCTTTGATCTTTAAAGGTGAAAAATGTCAATTTTAAAATTTTTCCAAATATAGACAAAATGGGTATCAATCGATAGCTAATGGAACGAGGAGCAACTTTTGTCATAGAACCATGGGTCTAAAATGTTGTTTGTGCAAGATAACACGAGTTAAAGTTATACTGAGCAGTCCTGCAAGGTTAGGTCAGTGCATCACTCAAGCATGCATTATGAACGCCTGGATAGCTGGCCTTGACCCACGTCTGCACTTAAATATTACCTTAGTAAAGGCTTTCATTTGGTGTATCGGTTAACCCTGTTTTCAGTCGCGCTTGGTCTCCACCTGACCTTGCAGGGTTCATCACCGGAATTTTCAAGTTTTCCGGCTTTGAACTTGAATAACTCTGTCACAGTTTGATTTCGAACGCTAATATTCTAAGTTATTTTTGAGAACATATGGGGGCATATTATGTGTGAAAATGAGCGAAATCCGTGACTATCGATTTTTGACCAAAGTGACCCCCCCCTTAAGTAATCCAAAAGTTCAAAGCTGCTTGTCACTGACAGCGATTCGATTTTGATAGACTAGAATTCATCTTACTTTCTAGATATTTATTTACTCACTTATTACTATCTTTCTTGACTTGTTTGCCATTTTCTCACCGTATGCAGGATTATATCTCCTGTTAGGAGCTTAAATTTGATTTAAATTCTTGCATTTTTCCCCTTGGTGCCACACAATTTGTGCATATTAATACTTTCTAAGTGAATGCATAATTTTTGCTTGATGCTGCATGTTTCAAAGTGTAGTACTGTGCTTTGTTCGTAATTTGTGATAATACCAGGGGGCCCCCCCAAGAAATAGTTTGGGGACCCTGATGAAGTTTGTTCTGGTTTTTGCTAATGCGCTGATTTTGCGGCTGGTCGTTTAGTTTCGTTATGCAGCGTTATTTTGAGATATTGTCGACTATTAGTTGAGCCGAGCTGTCCCATTAGCTGTCCGCGTAGCACAGTACACTTGGGCCAAATTGGATACGAAGTCTTGCACACAAAAATTAATTTAAATTGATACAGTTTCAGTAGTTACATACAGCAATAATGGCAATAATAATATGAATATTAATAATAATAACAATACTAATAGTAATAATAACAATAATCATAACAATATAAGTGAGTAACAAGATACTCTAGGATAGTCGATTCAATAATAATATTACAGTACAGTACAACAAATTACTGTACCAGAGTTGTCAGTCACAGTGAGGTTCATGTTTATTGATATTATCTAAGACTAATTAGAATTAGACTCCGAAGTAGGATGAAAAAATGAAAAATTCTGGACCAAGGCCGGGGTAAAATTTGCAACCGGAGCTGGCGATTTTAGGAAGAAAAATCAAAACGAAAGCAACCATACAGCTCCGGGGTACGCAAGGAAGAAAGAAAAAACAAAAAGTTGAGCACCGGGACAACCTAACATAGTAGAAGCCAGCTCCGGAATTGGTTGCCACAACTCCGGAGGACAAATACCCCAATCGAATCGCAAAACTTGAATCAAAACAATGCCACAGTTTTAAAGAAATTACAAAATAAAGCATATATGTTGCAAAAATAGCTGCACAGAATGACATGGCAAGGTAATAAGGCAACAAGATGGCAGTCATGAAATGCAGAGAAAATTTTTAAACAAAGTAAACTCGGTATCAGATTCAATCACCCTTACCAACTACAAAACTAAGCAAGCGAAAACTAAAAAGTGACGCAAGTTTACTTTTTAGAAACAAATGTATATTTTTTATTAACAAAACTAGGCTTCCACGAAAGGCTACAAAATCTAGCACCAGAACAGAAATTTCAAAATAAAAGGAACAAACCGAGTAAACAAACTAATCCAATTGACAGACCCCAGAGACCCGCACAAAAATCAATAGAGCGTAAGAAATGGGGAATAAAGGGGCCGACCACTCAACACCTGACACTCAGACAAGGCTGACTGAGCGCGTCCAATTTTGAAAGAATGTATGTATTAGCTAGTCCGGCCTTGGACCGTACACAAGAGTGTAATTTTACATTGAGCAATCATGAATTTAGCATTACGTTTTCATAATTTTAAGTTAGAAATGTCGAAAGTAATTGAAATAATTCCACAGACTACCCCCTCTTTTGAAACGCGCGACCTCGCCGCGGCCAAGGACTCAAAGGTTAGTAATAAAATCAAATTAGCCTACGTACCCTACCTACTAGTAAAGATAAAACGGGTTTTAGAAAATAACGGGAAAAGATAAAAATTTGCGTATCCCTCAGGCCGCGGACCCCGGGGATACTACTCGGGCCCCAACATACTACTACACAAGGGTGCTCCGAGACACAGCTAAACAGCTAAAGTTACTCCGAAACATATCGGGATACACAAACTAACACATATACACGGACTACACCGACTACATACAAAAGAAAACGGCTAGGGACACCCTTGAGCCACGACGAGGACGCAGGTCACAAAAGAAACCGGTACTCCGGAGCCCTCAAAGCAGACAACCGATGCCACAACCGGCCACCGGAGCAACGTTTTCAGATAAAAAACAACATAGAGAAGCAGAAAAATAGCTCCGGAGTGACTTTTACCGAAAACGAAAGCAGAAATTAGACTCCGGAGTAGGATGAAAAAATGAAAAATTCTGGACCAAGGCCGGAGTAAAATTTGCAACCGGAGCTGGCGATTTTAGGAAGAAAAATCAAAACGAAAGCAACCATACAACTCCGGGGTACGCAAGGAAGAAAGAAAAAACAAAAAGTTGAGCTCCGGGACAACCTAACATAGTAGAAGCCAGCTCCGGAATTGGTTGCCACAGCTCTGGAGAACAAATACCCCAATCGAATCGCAAAAATTGAATCAAAACAATGCCACAGTTTTAAAGCAATTACAAAATAAAGCATATATGTTGCAAAAATAGCTGCACAGAATGACATGGCAAGATAATAAGGCAACAAGATGGCAGTCATGAAATGCAGAGAAAATTTTTAAACAAAGTAAACTCGGTATCAGATTCAATCACCCTGACCAACTACAAAACTAAGCAAGCGAAAACTAAAAAGTGACGCAAGTTTACTTTTTACAAAGAAATATATATTTTTTATTAACAAAACTAGGCTTCCACGAAAGGCTACAAAATCTAGCACCAGAACAGAAATTTCAAAATAAAAGGAACAAACCGAGTAAACAAACTAATCCAATTGACAGACCCCAGAGACCCGCACAAAAATCAATAGAGCGTAAGAAATGGGGAACAAAGGGGCCGACCGCTCAACACCTGGCACTCAGAGAAGACTGACTGAGCGCGCCCAATTTTGAAAGAATGTATGTATTAGCTAGTCCGGCCTTGGACCATACACAAGAGTGTAATTTTACATTGAGCAATCATAAATTTAGCATTACGTTTTCATAATTTTAAGTTAGAAATGTCGAAAGTAATTGAAATAATTCCACACCTGTCTCCATCCTTTGGCATTGTGCCACTCAACTCTTTCTCTATTACTCTATGTTAACCTATGTGCTATGTGTGCGTCCCTATATGCTTGTGACTTATATCTTTTTAACCGTTTTTACAACTGTCAATAAAACTACTGCGACAATCTACTTGACAGCAATAATAATAGAATTAAACCTAGGGTCAGTCTTTGGGTGAGCCCTTATGTACTGAACACTGCTTTCCACAAGGGATCCAACTTCCTACCAATTTCGAGTTTAGTCACAGGGCTTAAGGTTTTGGAACCTTATATTTACTCTGTTTGAAAATAGTCAAAATATAAATTGACTGATGTAATTAATGCTTTCCAGTAGCGGCCTAAGAAGACAAACCTTTGACATTTCATATTTGTGACATATTGTTAAACATGGCACACAACGGTTGAAGAGTTTTTACTGGTCAATCGGGCTTCAATAAAGCTGTGACACGTCTGCTATTCTGTTAATGCTAGTTACAGCTAATTAAAGCTAGTTGCACAAGGATGGGAATATTGCCTACATAAAAATTGAAATAAGGAGAAGACCAATATTTGAGAGAAATCTTTTAAAGTGCCTCAATCTACTAGCTTGGCAGTAACCTAAACATTTTTAATTGTAGATGACATATTTTAGAGAGCTAGAAAGTGGGATTTTGATATTTGGTAACGGGAGTAAATTGTATTTCTGTATTCTGTTTCTGTTAAGGTCAAACCAGCGAAATTAAACTTGACTAAAAATTACGTAATTACCTAGTAAACAGTCACTAAACACTTCCTACTTATCTGAACATTAATTAACCAGTGAATGATTTTCAGCGTCTATTTCTCATATTCAAGATACCTTCTTACTTCTGCTCTTCTCCGGCGTCTCACTTATAATCACCATTTTCCGTTCCTTATGTCCTGAAGACCGTACATTTGGCCGGGTTAATTCAAATTTCGCTAGCAACTGGTAAAATTACATAATAATAAATCAATCACTCAATAGGTCGGGTCTTTCCCATTATCCCCCGCCCATAGCTTCGTAGAAGTACTGAAAATGCACACTTTGGCTGATTGAGTTGAAATTTGGTGGAGGTAGGTTTTCGGACCTGCTGATTTCAAAAATGCAAAAAATTTTAAAATTTAAAAAATTTTTAAACATTTTAAAATTTTAGTTTGGTAAGGGGGGACGGGACCAAGGGGATCCAAAAAATTTTTTGAAAAAAATTTTGCTGAAAACTTGCTTACAGGGATTTTCTGGGACGCTGATCACGAATCTGAAGTCAGTTTTTCGATTCAGCTTTTCGTTAGCTTAATATAAGCTAAAGTTTTAAGCTTACGATGTAAGCTTATCTTGAGCTAACGAAAAGCTGAATCGAAAAACTGACTTCAGTTTCGTGATCAGCGTCCCAGAAAACCCCTGTAAGCAAGTTTTCAGCAAAAATTTTTTCAAAAAATTTTTTGGTTCTCCTTGGTCCATCCTTACCAAACTCAAATTTTAAAATTTTTAAAAATTTTTAAAATTTTTAAAATTTTTGCATTTTTGAAATCAGCAGGTCCGAAAACCTACCCCTACCAAATTTCAACTCAATCCGTCAAATTGTGCATCTTCAGTACTTCTACGAAACTATGGGGGGATAATGGGAAAGACCCAATAGGTCTAAGGTCATAGAAAGATAATTACTGAAATTTCCAGATTTGTTGAGTTTCTTAGCGTGAAAGCTAATTTTTTGTATCATTTTGGATCCGTTTTCGTTTCGGCAAGTATTACGGTCTCTTCTCTTAGAGAAGAAAACCACAGCAAAGCTGTCTGTGATAAACTAATTGCTACATGCTAGTTCAAATTAAAGTCGTGAAACTACTAAATTGCAAGCAGTTTCCGTCTTGTTTGTTTACGCTCATAAATATACAGGCAACGTATATCATCCTGCATTCACAAATGCTTTATTGGTTTCCATGTTTTAATTTGAATTAAATTTATTACACACCGTATTTAATTGAAATCAAATCAGCATACAATAAAGCCAACCCGTGAAAACGCTTGTCGAAAAGGCACACGAAAACATGTGTGTGCAGAACTGTTACCACAATACAATGTATCACAAAGGTTGTACAGCGACTGCCAGTTACATTTAAACTACTCTTCTCGGATTTTGCTCTACACAGATCTTAATTTTTTCCATCCATGATGCCAAATGCCAACTAAGCCAAATTATTGCAGATCACACGGCTAATCTTCCAGCAACAAGGATACTTCGCCAACCGATTACAATTAATAGCGTGTTTTCATAGATACAAGAGACATGAATGTGAGATATCTCAAAGTTAGAAGTCAATAGAAGCACGCATCCCTTCTGTTACTGACTTTCTAAACCTATTGAAATAATTTAAATCTGTACAAACATGAAATCTCCTCCACCTTTACTGAGTTTCTGACTTCTAAACCGCCTCCTGCTAAAAACATATTAACATTATGATGAATATACAGGTTAGAGAATAGAAGTTTAAAACAGCAATTATGGAGTATATAGGTCAGCACAAATCCTTACCACAGTTAATTTTTTACTGCCAGGCCAGCTGTCAATAAAAATGTGTTTTATTTAATTTGAAGTGAAAGAGATCTAGAGCTTATAAATTCCGTGGCTAGAGTGACTGAAATATCAGAAATATTCTCTGCTTCCATAAAAACAAAGCATATAGGGTTTACAAGTTAACCCAGTAGATTTTAAGGATCCAAGAAATTGTGGAAGCAAAATATTTGGAACAGTAGAACACATTTTGTGTTATTCGCATTATTGGCTGGCAGTATTAAGAATATCTCAAGTCAAGAGCAGCATTATAATATTCATTGATTGAGGTCTAGAATATCACAAATTCAGAGTATCTTTAGCTCGCAGATATTAAGTTAGTAAATATTTTCTTTGAATCGGTATAGAATGAATAAACAGAATTGTCACAACTCACAGAACGATTAGCATGCGGATATCCAGAAATGCTTATGTTGAAGATACGACCCTGTTGCTCAGCATCGAACACTTCAGAAGACTAATAATCGCTTCCCTAATGTCTTCAGATTTGATGAAATAGATCACAATATTGACCGCTGAATTGGCGCTGATCAGAACAAACAAACACGGCGCAACAATGTCGAAAACAGGCTTGGATACTCTGTTTTTAAGGGCTGACTTGATAAAGTTAGGTGTAAGTTGTAAGAAAAAGGTGCAAGCTATAATATAAGAAAGTGTCTTCGTCACCTTTTGTTGTCTTTTCTTCTTTAATCTTAAAATATTGCTGAGCTTCTGGTTGGACTCTCGCTGCATGAAAACTAAAGCTGCAATATATACAAACACGCTACTAAGTCCTGCAATAGTTATGTACAAATTTGGCATGTTGACTGTCCACTCAGCTGCAGGATTGCCTCCAAAACACAGTGGCGACATTACAGGTTTCCATGGTGAAGTATAGCCTGTTATATAAACAGCGGCAGTGAATACAGTAGATGATGAATAAGCCACAAGGCCAGATGCAATAAGTTTTTTCTTGGATAAGCTAGCATAAAGAATTATGCTGATGCAAGCTAGCAAGCGCTCCAACGAAATTAGCAACGAAAGTGTTGGAACCAAGGTAAGACTGAATATAAAGCAGAAAAGATAGACTTCTTTCATACAATTTTGATAGGGAATGAGAACATCTGCCTGTCCAGTTTTTATAAGATAACCTCTTTTTATACCAGATATAAACTGTCCAATGCCAAAAATTAAGTCGGCTATGGCAAGGCTAGCGGGTAGGCAGTACTCCTTTTTATGTAGTTTCCGATCGGAGTAAATACTTAAGATGATCAAGCTGTTGCCCAAAATTTGAATTATTCCTTCGATGGTGTAAACCATATATACTGCAATCGAATCGTTGTCGGAAGCAGCCAACAGTTCTGATGAATTATTCATGCTAATACCTACCTTAAGTTTTCTTCGTTGTCAATATTTTGTCTCTGCAAAAAAACAACATCTCATAAATACTGCGCCTTAGTTTGGGTGTACATATATTGTTTCGATGACCCGTTTTTCACTTAGTATATGATTTCTAAATGCAAGAAACCAGACTTTAGTTTAGAAGTTAATAGAACTGAATATGCAAACGGATGCAGCAAAAAATGTTGGTGCGCAAAAAGACCGTAAAGAATCTGTCTGGAAGCGTATTTATCAAACTCCAAAGTTGCAATTGTCATCTGATTTTTATACTTTTTCATTAGCATTTTTGAAACATTAGCTTGAGTGAGGTCAAAGCTTCCTACAAACGAAAACTGATGAAAATTTTGAAACTTCAGTCAAATACTAAAAATAATATTAAAATTGAGCTGTCATTCTCGGGACGCGAAACATGAGTATACACGAAAAACGAAAAAAGCAAATTAAATATATTATATGCATTAAATTTTAACGCGTAATATCAATAGTACATAATGACAAGAGTATGACACTAAACCTAGTCTCTGTTGTCAGAGCAAAAACTATGCTCTGATTGCTAACGGCCGAACCGCCCCCCCCCCCCACAAATTGTACCCATCACTTCAAAGAAATTCGCATGTTTGTGTTCTAAGGGTCGTATCAGACGCATATTGAACCAACTGAGTAATTGTGTTTTCGCTTAAATTTGTTTGAAGAGATGGGTCTAATTTGTGGGGGGTCAACCGTTAGTGAACAGAGCAGTTTTTGCTCTGTTAACAGAGACTAGGCTTAATAGTTCCATACTTTTATCATTCATCATCATGTACTTTAGCTGTTACTCATTCATTACTTGAAAGTTAAGAAACCATTTTCATATCAAAATGTCGCTAATTGTTTTTCAAAAATTTTTTACTACATTTTAGAAGGAGTGCAATCTTCCAGATAATTAGCAGACTTTAAATTCTTCGAAAAGGTTGCGATTGAGCACTTGGAAAAACGTAATAAACGTAATAAGTTAGTAATTTGCGGCCTTCTGAGAAATCTTCTGACAAGCCATTGGAAAAGAGAAATGGGATACGGACAAAATATATAATAATATTAATTTTTCCATTAAGAGCCAGAAGGAATGGTCTCGTTTTAAGCTGAACACCATTTTGCTCCAACCGAGAATGATTGAATATTTAGTACGAAAGCTTAGTTTCGCTTACTTATTGTTGTTTTGGTTGTTAGTACAATAGCAAGTCAAACTGCTAAAAAGTGAATACCAGAGTAATCATTGCACCACTGTAAATGCATAATACTTGAACAAAAATACTCCATCGCATCATAAAGAAGTATGGGTGACATCAAGTCTCGAACGGATAGATTGCTTGGGTTTAATTCATTAATATAAGAAGTGTAATCAAGACTGCATAATTATTCTGTACATAAGAGGAAGGGCTCCTTTTCACTGCATCGCGTAACGGTGCTCCGACCACCATACTACGCCGTTGGCTCTACCGGATTTTTTCGCTTAAAATAGTTGGAGTTACGGGTCCGCTCGAGTATTTTTATCCATCCATGCAAGCCACTCAAGGTTTTCATGGTACGCAAGCCCCCCCCCCCAATAGTTGACCCTATGTGAATGTATGCTCATATTAAGATGCTAAGAAAGAAAGGCATCTGCCTTTTAATGCATGTCTTGCTTTCACTGATTGCTTTATTTTTACACCCTCACAAATAGAAGCGAAAATCCCACATCCAAGGAGTGAGTTCGTAAATGAAAGAAGAAAATAATGAGCCAATGCAGTCAACATATGCTGTTAGAGATTAATTACTCTAAGCACGTATTATCTGCTTTTTTCGCTATGTGCCATACCCCAGTCACTTTCGCCTGCAGGGGTAAGTGCCGGATCCAATTTTATTGTTTAAGATAGGTAAGGGGAGAAAAATCCGGCACTGGATAATTGCTTTCTGCAATTATCCGAGGTGTCATCAAGGCTACTACCGCAGCAGAAGTGAACACACTGCTAGCCGTGCATTCGTGCTCACCCATTGGCTCCACCAAGAAGGGTTTCCCGTTTTCCTACAAGACGGCCAATTCCTTGCAAATCTCGGACATCACATAAGAAATTATATTGGAAGGAAGGGGTGGATGTCGTAGTTCTAATCGCAAGACTAACACTTACTTCGCCTTAATGTGAGCGTATCTTGATGGCTCTAAATTCTCTTTATGCAGAACTGCTGCTTGAATAAGTCAATATAATACAATGCTAAGTGGAAACACAGACATCAATTCAATCAATCATGTAAATCAAATCAACGTAAAGGAAACGAACCAGGTGTAGAATTATCCTTTGTGCAGTGCTTTTGTGGTGACTTTAAAACGTTATAACTTGGAAATTGGAGTTGGAAATAGCTTTATATATATCGTTTTAAAGCCTATAATTTGTACATTCACATGAATTTACGAAGCTAACAAATTAGCTAAAGATTAGTAAACATTTTCTGATATAAATGCTAAATGTTTACCAGAAATCAACATCGATTTCTCAAAACTGTAGACTCGGCCAAGGGTTCTTTCTGTGCCATGATGTGAAGGTCATACGGTTCAAGTGACGTTTTTTGGATTTGGATTTGATTTGGATTTGGATTTGGCTCGGTAGGTCATAATGGTCGAGAAAAGCGGTCAAATGGACAGTAACACGAAATTTCACAACCTCGCGTTGAGTTTTCTTGCTACTCGAAACATTTTAGCCCAAGCCAAGAAAAACATCCCTCCGTAGAAATGCGAATTTCGACTCTGCCGAAAACCTCCGGAATCCGCCAAGTATTTTTTGAGAAATCGATGTTCAAAGCAAAATACTCGCAGTATTGCGAAAATGGGTTTTCGGCCAAATCTCTAGCTTAAAGCATTCATGGGCATTCATAAACTGTGCATTTGGACGCTGTGTCGATTGAATATAAATAAGCCAACTTTTATCGCTAACATGTGGCAGTAATTTTGAAAAACTGATTTCCTCGGAAATGGTCATTTTTTTGACCCTCAAAATTGTATTTTGCTTATACTGACTTAGCCAGTGAATACAGCTCAAAGGTTGTAAAAGCAAAAATGTTCACTTTCGTGTACTCCTTCTAGCCATAGCAATCAATCCGGTGTCTTGTCTACATACATACTGGGAACCTAAGGCCAAAAACCGAAACTTTCTTGCCCTTTCGTCTACAAATAGGGGAATGGCTTCAGAATTGTAAAGAGCACGAAAATATGTTGCTCGTAAGTTTTCGCTATTTTCATTAAGGATTAAAGCTCTATGAGTCAAAAATTCCCGAAAGGAAACCAGGACTTTAAAGGTTGTTACGTGCCAGAGCAAACAGTATCGGAAAGCCAAAAGTTGTGTGCTGAAGTAGTTGCATGCCGTCTATTTTGCCTAAGCACCTGATTTCCAATACCCTTTACCGATCGTGCGCAATTGATTCCAATTAATTTATTAACAGTGTTCTGTAGCCTCATAAGTTATAAAAGAATTATAGGTCGTCCGTCATTAAGTTTAATAACGCCTAAGGCTAATTATAAATTCACCTGCTAGCTCCAAAAAGCTTACAAAGGTAGCAAACATAATCATTGGTATTGCGCACAGTGGCAATTATAATAAAAGTCACAAGCTTTTTCTTTAGAATTCTAATCTCGCCTATAGACGGCTTGATGCTAATGGGTTATTATGTAGAAACGTAAGTGGACGAATGTGTAATGAAAATGCTTTTCATTGTCATAATTGTG
>JASAND010016546.1:0-23964 GCA_030248195.1 Trissonchulus latispiculum | reverse complement strand
TAGGTTTGCGTTTCCATGAGTTTCAATTCTAGGGGGGCCCCAATTCCAGCTGACCCTAAACTAAGTAGGACTAACTCGGAAAACTATTTTAGGAGAAATCCACTCTGGACGGAGAATGTTTGACAAACGTCGCTTGTCTTAGCAATTTTGTTCCGAAACTTATTAAAAATTGCGATATTTAATATTATATATATGTATATATATAATTATATATTTATATATACATGATTATATATATACATATATAATAAGCGGTTTCGCTCAGAAATACTAAATTCTTGGCCAAACTTCCCGACTTCTTAGCAGCGAGAGTTAGATCACGCCCCCACCCCCTTACCCCGATTATGGAACCGGCATTTTGCTTTTTTTGAGTGAGGCTCACCTGTCCCCTCCCTCACAAATGTATATTCCTGTAAATGTCTCATAGTATATAACAAGTATAATTACTGATTACTTTTTCTGATAACATCAAAAATTTTAAAATCGTGAGGAAACTCCACATTAGGACATTTTGCTCAATGAAAACACATCTCTGTAAACTAATACTCGTAAACAACTATGTTCGACATTACGAACGTTTTAAAATTAAAGTTAGACTTGGCTATTTGTTGGCTTGATGGAAGGACGTTTGGTGGGGAAAGTTTGCAGATTTTTTAGCACTTTTTGGGCTTTGTCGCTTTGTGCTGGGGCTGGGGGTCCAAACCATACTTTCCTGCGGGGGGGGGGGTTGGGGGGGTCCCAACTCCCCCCAAAATTTTTGACCAAGTTTGTCCCCCCCACAATTTTTGACACACCCTCCCCCAACTTTCGGCTACCATCCCTCCCGAACATAGGTGTCGTGTACCAGGCTACAGTTTAAGGTGTCGTGTACCAGGCTACAGTTTAAGGTGTCGTGTACCAGGCTACAGTTTACACCCCCTGTGAGACCCCCCACGGAGAGGCCCAGAACTCCCTTTTTACCCAAGGTGTACTAGGCTACAGTTTACCCCTGTGAGACCCCCACCCCACGGAGATGAACCCCCCTCCCCCCCTACCCGACCTCAACTACTCCCCCCCAAGCCGAGCTCAAACCCCCCTCCCCCCCTAAAATTGGGTTCAAACCAAGTACAAGATGCAAAATTTTTGAAAAAATTTTTTGCAACTTCTGAAAATTTTTGAAAAAAATTAGAAAAATAGGCTGTAAGACACCTATAAACAGTTAAAAGATGGTTATTTATAGCAATTAAGAGGTAATATACGCAATTATAAACCACTATCTGGGCTAATTTAGGCATATTTTAGTACAAATTTGTGAATTTTCAAGCCCTATTTTCGCATACGAAAACTACAGAAGCTTTTGAGTACGTTTAATGTACTGTATATTGAAAAAGGAACATTTTTAGCTAAAACAAGTAGGCCCCTAAAAAGGTCAATATCTCGCCGCTGAACGTAACCCTTTCTTTTCTATGAGATTTGCAGCAGTTGATGTCGATTCTTTGATATGCTAAAATCTTCAGTAAGATGTTAGCATATATTCCGAAGTAAGGTTCGCCTTAATTTTCCGTTTAAGGTTTGTCTTAATTTGGAAAGTGCGCGCATATCAAACTACCAAAGTAGATGATTTTAAGAAGGTTAATCCAGGTTGTTGAAAAGGAGAAAGTAACTGAAACTTTGTCCCTACGTGGTTGTCTCTTTCGCTGGAGTGCTGTGGAATCAAAGATTCTTAAAAGTTGCTAAAAAGCCACCACAATGCCAACATTTTATTTTTAATTAAACAAGTCAGTTTGTCTTTTGTACATTTTATGAGACTTAGTCGAAAGTTGAAAGAATTAGAAGCATAGAAGCATAGATTATATATTTGGAAGCTTAGACAATTAGATTACTTGCAAACTTAGACAAAACACAATTGCATTAAAGGCGTAAAATGTGTTCTACGACAAGGTTTTTTTACAGAAATTAGTTAAACTTTGCCTCAATAACTTTAACTTATGGAGTGTATTTCCAAAAAAGGATATATGTTTTTCTTAGAAAAAGTGGGCGAAAACAGTAAAATCACAAATACAGTTTTCCTAACACTATCATATTTCCTATTTGCCTTATCATCCTAACTCGCAGTTTGATTACTCTAATCGTATTACGCTATGACATATATAACATTGTAAAACTAAAAACTAATCTGGGGGTTTACTCTTTAAGCAAGCATGTATAGAAATATTTTTATGCTTAAGTAGTAGTCTACAAGTGAAATTTAAAAAATGTTTAATTTATCGTTGATATGCAAAATGGCACGTTATTTACAACCGGATACCCGGATCTGGTTCTGGACGGGTTCGGGCCTGACGTAGCGGGTCCGGGTCTGGGCGGGGTCCGAAACTTTGGACCCGGAGCCAACTCTGGCTGCTGGAAAAACACATTTAATCTGTAGATGAAAATAAATAGAATTCTATGTCAAAACTTAATTTTTACATTGATTTTATAATTCTATCTTACCTGAAAACGGTAACCCTTTTCCATTTTTATTTTTAGTGTAACATTTCTAACGTTATACTCTAATCAGAAGCAAGTCCATTGTATTTCATATTAAATGTTTTGTTATATAAATATGTGCATGAAGTCATTTTATTTAAAATCGATGCGGTTCCATTGTGTCAAAGAATATTTCAGAAGCCACCCTCCTCTGTACAACTAGGATAAATCTTTTTAAAAACTAAAATTAGAAAATTTTACGTATGTTACAAAAATGAAATTTTTGGAAATTTTACTTTGGTATGCATACACCTTACTAAAGTCGTGCGCACACCAATGAATCCGCGGAGTCAAGTGGTAAAAGCATATGGAAGAAGCTAATCATTAGCTGGCACAAGAGGCTCATCAAAGAAATTTCTGGTTTTGCCTAGCATTAACATGATGGTGTTGCACCAGAACACATTAAGTGCGGTTTAGGGATCCCAGGTGCTACAGGTCAACTAAGCCATCTTTTCAGCTCTAGATTTTATGGATACTTATATTGCATACTCCTCCTCCACTCAAGCATACGAGTGTGGTTCACTCAATTTCACACCCTATCTATATACGTTTTGCTAAATCTCCTCCATCTGAATAGTAATTTCCTGGGTAATAGTTTAGAGAAACCCATGATTGTTTCTATTGTCGACTACCTACAAACGATGTCGAACCATACATAGGAATTCAAACTGCTTTACATCATTGAAGAATGCTAACTGAGACCACCACTGGGGAAACTAATTTGCATATTGTACAAAAATAGATGAATCCAGAATTTTATATTCAACCAAAGGGGGCACTAAAAGAATTAAGTTGCAGAAAGAACATTTAATTATTACAGAATAAAATTTTATTAAAAATTTAAAAATTTCTGCTTCTTTTGAATAACAACAGTTATACGAAGTCCAAGAAAAGCGTTATTTCAAAGTCAAATATTTGCATGACGACTTCTACCAATGCCCCCCAGGTACTAAAACAGCCACGTATTGAGGCCTGTGCTGAGCATAGGGCATGTTTTCAACTTAGAGCAGAAACAGTTCAAAAAGAGACAAATCCTATCACAAGTATCTCGCCTCTAGGCGAGATAAAAACTTGGGTACAGTTTAGGGGGGTTCTCCCCCCCAAATTTCGGATTTTAGTGGGGTCCCCCGAGCATAGTTTGTTTCCCTGGAACTTTGGGTCTGGGGGGGTAAATCTTGGCCGACCTCCGAAATGTGATGGGGGTACCCCCCCAACCCCCCCCCCAGAATTCGGACCTCAGAAATTTCGAAAAATGGCCAAAAAATGCAAAATTTTCTGTAATTTAGCCCTTTTTTCATCAAAATATATACGGCTTGTTCTTAACGTTTTAGGTGTTTTTGCACCGTTTTAAAGCGATTTTAGGTCAAAATTTTAGAAAAAATTTTCAAAAAATGACCATTTTTCGAACAAATTTAGCTAACTTTTTGGGTCAAAAAATCGTTGGGGGGGTTCGGGGCATAGTTTCCCTGGAAATTTTGGTTGGGGGGGGGTTAACTTCGGAAATTTGGTGGTCGACCCCCAAAATGTGATAGGGAGTACCCCCCCCCCGAACCCACCCAAAAATTCGGACCTCAGAAAATTCAAAAAATGGCCTAAAACGCAAAATTTTCTGTATTTTAACGCGTTTTTTGTCGAAACGAGGCTTCTTTTTATCGTTTTAGGCGTTTTTACACCGTTTTAAATCAATTTTAAGCCAAAATTTGAGAAAACTTTTTCAAAAAATGACCATTTTTTAGCAAAATTTGGCTAACTTTTTGACCCCAAAAAGTGCTGGGGGGGGGGTTAATTTGAGTGCTACTTCCAGATTTTGGCCTGACCATTCTTTCGCTTTTTTATTGTGGCGTCGTCAAAACTATTGTTCATTTCTGCAAACGACCCTATTTTTGAACAAAAAGCCTAGGGGAGAGGTCGGGTAGCCCTGGAAATAAGTTTCGAGTTTAAAGCCACTGTCTACTGTTAAAATTGCTTCATGGTTGCGTGTTTTTTGGCATCGGCTGAAAATGCTATTTTTGCATGAAATGAAAAATGTTTGGGGGAGGGTTGGGGGATCTTTAGAGGAGGCCCCCTAAAAAAGTTGGGGTGGGAGAGCCTCCCCGCACCAGCCCAAATCTGCGTCACACCTATAGTTCGGGTTCGGGATAGCTATATATAATAGCCAAAAGCTGGGATAGCGACATGTCAAAAATTTGGCGGGGGAAGGAAGGGGTGAAAATTTTGGGGGAAATGCCTTTCTCCCGCACTCCAACCCATGGGTAGGGGTTTTGGGGATTGAAATCCCCTCCTTTTGGGTTATATTTTATCAATACTCCATTATATATATATATATATATATATACGTATATATGTATATATAGTCAGACCCGGGAAAAAAATCACCCCCAAATAAGGGTAAAAAAAACGGGGCCGCCCTGGAAGCCTGGTAGACCCGGCGAGTCCCACTAATGTGTGATAATACAGCGCCACCCTAGATGACCTCAAACTATAAGTATGAGACCCCTGGACCAAATAGAAAGTTTTCAGTGTAATTTCAAAGTTGACCTCCCAAAACCACCGCCAAAAGCTAAGGGTCATATCGGAATTTCTAAACTTCTCTTGCTAGCGTGGAGAGACTCCGGGCTCCAATACTGTGCATGTGGGTTTGTATTGGCCCCAAGTATTAACACGCAAGGCACCATTTCCCCTACTGCATTGGGGCTCCACAAGCTGACCATTTTTTTACCCCCAAAATTTCGCCACTTTTCGGGTAAAAAAAAATGGTCAGAACCCAGCAAAAAAATTTTTCTGAAGCAGTATGGGGGTTTTCATGCGTTTAGAACGCTTAAAAAGCATCGATTAAGCCTTAAAACTTTTTAAATTAGTCAAAACCGACCATTTTTGAATATTTTTCAAAAATGGCTATTTTGCTTATGAAACCTGATTGGTTGATGCTGCACAATTTTTGAACTTTTCAAATCGATAAAAATTGTTACCAATTCATTATAACTTTGGTTTTTTTGGCCAAATATACTAAATTTGATGCGCTCTTTCATCTGGAAGCATCAAATCTACTCTAGCGCCAATATTTTGGGGTGATTTTTTTACCACAACCCAATTTTTTTTACCATTTTGTCGCTTACTTTGCTTAATCCTGGCGACAGATAGCTTCATCCCTAGCCAGCACTATGGTTGCAGTCACGAACAATTTCTCTCCACTGGTCTCTATCAGCATCATCAGTCTCTACCAACACTATGGTAACACCATTTTGTCGGGTAAAAAAAATCACCGATTTTTTTATTAATCTGAGAATCTGTGGTGCTAGGAAAGATTTTAATACCTGAATCGATAGAGGGCAGTGCCGGGCACTTACATGCAAAACCGCTTCCAGATTGGCCAACATTTGCGAAAGTTAGAGGCTTAAGTCGAAAACCCTTTTTTTTATCCCGGGTCTGACTATATATAAAATGGGAAAATTTTTGTAAAAAACCCCACGTTTTCCGTAATTTTTTATCAAAATCCCCTCCACTTCAAAGTCTTGGTTACGCCCCTACCCCAACCCCCAGGTGAAAGTAACTCCACGGATCTTCTGACCATAAGCCTAACGGGGATTTGGGCTGAGGCGGAGAGAGAGGCTTCTTGCTCAAAAGTTTGGGTGCCATGGCTTAGACCGAATGACCTTCCCCAAAATAGTCATCCATTATTTATTTTAAAAATAGCATTTTAGCCATTTGTAATGACAACAAAAAACCGTGAAGTATATAATTGTAACATTTTACAGTGGAGTTGAAAACCTGTATATATATTATGTTTCAAATAATAAAAAACAATAAACAATTTAAGCCAAGAATTTGGAAATTTTGTCAAAATTGAAATTTTTTGCAAATAATGATTCCCTGAAAGCCATGATTTCCCTGAGCTTACCCATTTCGTTCGTTGTTAGTGCGAGAAAATATTTTTAAGTGTTGCAGATGGTCGTGAATGCTCACTGTAGCTGAAAATGATGAATAAAAATCCTGTTGAAAATATCTTGTTTTTGGCTGATTCTTACAAGGTCTGATATTGCATGTATATACACCGCGTACAGTCGTAGTCTGTGTATTGTGCTTTTCACTAGATTTGTAAGCGTTGGAGTTGCTTGCGTGTAACATTCCTTCTTGTCAATTTAATCCATTTATTGACTTTCTTTAGGACACATCAGTAAGAGATTATTAATTTGGTTTATTGAATTTTTGTTGTTTCAGATCACTCACTACAAGCAGTATCCGCCTGGAACCGAGTATGTCTATTCCTATTTTGAAAGCCGTGGTGGGAAGTTTCCAGAAGTTTGCTTCTTTGGTCTTCAGTATCTGTTGAAACGGTGGTTTGTCGGAAGCGTTGTGACGGATGAAATGATTGATCAGGCCGCTGACTTCTATCGGGAACATTTTGGCACTCCGGAATTCAACGAAGAAGGATGGCGATATATTGTTAAAGTACACGGCATATATTACTGTATATACAGTACATTTCATGAAATCCAGGACTGGTGGCGTAATTTCCAAATTGGCGAAATATCGCGAAGTGACGCCAATTTTCGCCAAAATTGGCGAAAAGTCTTGTTTAATTGGCGACAATTCTTGTTTTTTTCGCCAACTTTGTTCGGAGTTTTCGCCAACTTTGGCGAAAATCGCTAATACTTCGCGACATTTTGCTGTCTTCGCCAATTTAGAAATTACGCCACCAGTCATGGATTTCATGAAATGTACTGTACATTTTATGAAGCGCAGGACCAGTGGCGAAATTTGCATTTTGGCGAATTGACCGCGATTATCGCCAACTTTGGCGAAATGTCAGAACAGGGTTGGCGAAGAATGTTGTAAAGGTGCATGTCGCAAAAAAATTTGGGACTTTTCGCCAAAGTTGGTAGACAAATACCATAATTGTATCAGAACAGTTTCCGGTATATATATGTAGTTGAATTTTTCGTTGGAATTTTGCTCTGTCGGGAGTGGAATCGCCGTTGACAGGAGATGAGATCAAATTAAGATAACTGATCTGTGGCTGCTAACTTTTAGTCTGCGAGATACTACATACACTGTTTCAAAGCAAGAGATGCACGCGTTTACTGAAAATGTTTGCAAATGCAGCAAAGCTGTATCATAGGGGTCGCGGCAGCGACCCCTATAATATGTGTGAAAAGTGGCTGGAGACAGTGTAAAATAAGCTGCGCAGAAGCTGCGCAAAATCCTGCGCAGATCCTGCGCAGATTTCATGCGCAAATTGTAGAGCACATCGAGTTTAGTATGTCTGTGAAGTTTCAGCCCCGTATCACTTACCGTTAAAAAGTTGCGCCCCGGACCGGTTATGGCGGCGATGTTTTTTTTTCCGGTTTCTCCTATTTGATGGTTGTATTGTACATAATGTTCGCCGCTTTCACGTGATCTGCAGCGGTGGGCCAACCTAAAGGGCTATGGGGTCTAGTAGTACCCTCTAAAGAATTTAAGAATCACAACTTTTTTTGCGCCGCAGCTGCGCCACAGCGCCGCAGTGGCGCCGCAAAGTCGGCTCATAGCGAAAAGTGACCATTTTTGTGGTCGTCGCTCAGGTCGAACGTTACGAGCTGGAGCTGATTTCTTTTTGTATTCAGAAATTACATATATTGAACTAACTAACGGTCCAGGTTGCATTCCTCTATCACTTCCCTAGCGACCACAGTGGCCCGTCAAAAATGGCGAAAATTCGAAAAATGAAAAATCGAAATTTCTCGCTATCTATTCAACTTTGAAAGCTGAAATCTTCCATACAATGGTTTTCTGGCACGGAGAATCGATTCCCGCAGTCAGTTTTACCGTCAGACCCACCCATCTTGCTGGGCTGGTTTCACTTTGCCGTCGGGAGGGTCAAGTCGGAAACCGCTTCCTGGAGATCCATAGTAGGCTTTACCTGGCCTCTCAAAACTTTGTCTATAGGGGTTTTCTGGTGCGCCCAGCTCATTCCCGGTGTCCTTTTTGCCGTAGGACTCAGCCATCTTGCTGTGCTGGTTCCACTTTGCCGTCTGGAGGGTCATGTCGGAAACCGTTTCCTGGAGGTCCATAGTAGGCTGAGGCTCTACCTGGCCTCTCAAAACTTTGTCTATAGGGGTTTTCTGGTGTGCCCAGCTCATTCCCTGTATCCGTTTTGCCGTCCGACGTACCTATTTTGCTGGGCTGGTTCCACTTTGCCGTTTGAAGGGTCAGGCGGGTGGGGGATCAAGTGGTCGAAAATAAAATTTTTCAAAAGTGGTCAAATTTGGTACCAAATGAAAGCCCTAAGCGAGCTGAGCAACTTTTGTCATAGAACTGCATGCTCAAAGTGGCTGTAGAGTGCTGTGGTGGGGTGGGGTGGGGACTTAGGCGATTTTCGGTCAAAAATGAAAGTTTTCAAAAGTGGTCAAATTTGGTACCAAATGAAAGCCCTAAGCGAGCTGAGCAACTTTTGTCATAGAACTGCATGCTCAAAGTGGCTGTAGAGTGCTGTGGTGGGGTGGGGTGGGGACTTGGGCGATTTTCGGGCAAAAATGAAAGTTTTCGAAAGTGGTCAAATTTGGTACCAAATGAAAGCCCTAAGCGAGCTGAGCAACTTTTGTCATAGAACCGCATGCTCAAAGTGGCTGTAGAGTGCTGTGGTGGGGTGGGGTGGGGACTTAGGCGATTTTCGGTCAAAAATGAAAGTTTTCAAAAGTGGTAAAATTTGGTACCAAATGAAAGCCCTAAGCGAGCTGAGCAACTTTTGTCATAGAACCGCATGCTCAAAGTGGCTGTAGAGTGCTGTGGTGGGGTGGGGTGGGGACTTAGGCGATTTTCGGTCAAAAATGAAAGTTTTCAAAAGTGGTAAAATTTGGTACCAAATGAAAGCCCGCATCGAACTGAGCAACTTTTGTCATAGAAGTGCGTACCTAAAGTGGCTGTAGAGGGCTGTGGTGGGGTAGGGTGGGGACTTACGCGATTTTGGGTCAAAAATTAAAATTTTCAAAAGTGGTCAAATTTCGAGTCAAATGAAGGCCCGCATCGAACTGAACAACTTTCGCCATGGAACCCAAACTTGCTGTGTCGGATTTATATACTTGCTTTCTCAACCGGAATTTAAACGACAGACATAGGCCCAACACACATATTATCCCCTTTTGTGCGGAGCATTTTTGTTACTTGTATATATGCACAACAACCTGGAGTGGGTCAAGTTAGATAATGTTAAGATGGCACCTCAAGTTCGCCCTCAGAAGTGAGAAAATCACACGGCCCGTATGAACTTGACAAAGCTAGCCTAAAACAGAAAACAATTAGTAATGCAAGCGACAGGAATCAAAAGCAACGTTACATTACAGCAACATTGTACACCAACAACATTTAGGTAAAGCCGCAGGGGGTTTTTTTTGGTTGCGGACAAGTGTGCATTTTTTGTGCATTTTTAAAAAATAGTGTGCATTTTGGAAAAAATGTGTGCATTTTTAAAAATTGCTTATTTTGAACTATAACGTACATTTTTGGCCGTAATTTTGTGTTCTACGCATTTTTGACTTCAACTGGAATCCCACGCTTTAGTTGATGTTTTGATGACGATTTTAAATCTTAACTGGTTAGCACACGTACAACTGATATTCAGGCAAATGCAGAACTATACAAACTAACGTATATAGGTGTCGGGTTTTGACATCTGCAATGCTGTGAACCTATTAAGCGCAAAATTGTGAATAACATAAAATCAACATAGGATTGTCAATTTGCTGCCAAATTTACTTATATAATTCAAGAATTTCTTCAAAGTAACGATAAAATCCGAGCTGAAATTAGGTATGTATTGGTGTAATTCAGCCCTGTTCTGCGGATAGCCATTTAATATATGTATCTAACGTATATATAATGCAGAAATTAGATTGAAAGTCGACGCCGGGGAGGTCTGGGGGCGGAGTTCCCCAGAAGTTGGGAATTTTTTGGAATTTTGAACACGAAGGAAATTTTTATGAACAATTTCTTACCATTTTAACAGATTAACAAACGGCAATAAGAGAGCTAGAATTGCACACGTCGAACCGTTGTAGAGGAAGAAAATGTAAAGAAATGCTTTAAGAAAAATTGGCTTATTCCAGCCTTTTATTTTTGACGATGAAGGAACGCACACTAGTATAAATATATACTTACAATCTATTTCAATAATGTTTTGTTACAATCTAATTTCAATAATTTTAATAATTTCAATTTACAATATTTCAATAATTAGTGGCTTTAGTGAGGAAGAATAAAACAAAGAAAGGTTGTAGCGACGTTGCCATGACCGAAAAATAGTACGTAAGAAAAAGCGGGGGTCTGGGGGCGGCAACCCCCAGCTAAAAGCTAGAGCTTTTTTTAAAATTTAAAGCACTTTGGAAATTGTTTAGAGCATTTTGTGGTTAGCGGAAGCAAAATTTGACTGTGCATTTATGTGTGCATTTTTAAATTCGAGTGTGCATTTTGGAAAAAAGTGTGCATATGCACAGTAAAATGCACAAAAAAACCCTGGAAAGGTAAGGAAAAGGTAACCCCCGGAGAATTCTCCTACCCTTGTCAGGGTCTAGGGTGCCGGTGCTCATCCCCGGATACACAGCCCTTGAGCCAGGAGTGTCACCTCGAATGATGACTACCACTAGCGTAGCCAGAAAAAAATTTCGGGGGGATGCAAAATTTTTCCGGGGGGTCTGGGGGGCAGAGCCCCCCAGAAGCTGATAAATTTTTCTCTTTCGTGACCTTCGTGGAATTTTTACAGAGCATTCGTTGAAATTACAATAATATTTAAGGCGCAATGCTTGTTTATGCACCCAAATGATGCAGCAGGTGGTCAAAGTACACCAATTAGGGCAATTAGTACTCACTTTTTAGTGCGAAACACGTATTACAATGGTATAATACACATAGTTCGCGCCGAAGGCGCGAAAATTTTTTGAAAAATAGGCGTTTACATACGTGACAGGAAAAAATTTCTGGGGGGCAACACCATTTCGGGGGTGGAATTCCCCCCATTTCCCCCCCCCCCCCGGCTACGCGCCTGATGACTACAACCGTGGAGGAGGGGCCAGCTCCTCAAGGCAGATGCCCTACACGGTCTCCTGTTACCTTCCCACATCATTTAGGTGAAATTATATACTTCAAACTCCTTGGGGAGATGATGGAATGGGGAACTGTAATAATTAGTGATGGGCACCGGATATTTTTTCATATCCGGATATCCGCCTATTTTGCGTTAACGGATATCCGGATATCCGGTTATCCGCCTATTCCAAATTTAACTTCAAGAAAATTTTTCGATTTTGCTGTTAAATTTTCAATTTTTCTGTCAATTTTTCGGCAAGCTGTGAATGTCTATCATGCAACCAAGCCGTAAACTTCGTTTCAAAAATATTTTCAAATGAATTTTGAAAAACATTTTGCAATTTTTTGAAATTTTTGTCAAAAATTTGCTAATTTTTCATTGTTTTGACTGAAATGTACACGGATATCCGGATATCCGGATATTTTTCTCAAATCGGATATTATCCGGATATAAAAATTATCCGGATATCCAGTGCCCATCACTAGTAATAATCGTGAAAGGTGGCGATGATTGATTGTAGCATTTTCACAAAATAACCACGCTACAAGCAAAAAGCCGAACTCCTTCGCTTCTTCCGCCAACTTTGGAGAAAAGTCCCTGTCTGTTGGCAAACCTAAGTTCAGTCAGTATATTCGTTCGCCAACGGTGTTCGTACTTTTCGCAAATTCGGGCGAAAAGTCCCAAGTCTTCGCGAAATAATTTCTTGCAGCAATGTCATCGAAAACCATGTAGAGGCTTTTCGCCAACTTTAAAGAATAGTCCGAAATTTTTCTCGAAAATGCCCTTTACAACATACTTTCGCCAACTCTGTTCCGACATTTTGCCAAAGTTGGCGATAGTCGGGGATAATTCGCGTTATTTCGCCAAAATGTACTGGTCCTGCATTTCATGAAATGTATATGCCTTATATATGGTAATATAATATTTTGTTAGTCGTGCAATAGATTCTATACTGTTACAGTAAATATTTAGCTACGGTATGCTATATGCTGTGGCACGATGAAGCTTAACTTGGCTGTCAACTTTAGATTATGTCAGGTTGTGAGGAAGCTGCTCTAAAGTTGGCTTCACAATTATGCGTTCCCTGGAAAATAGCTTGGTTTCTTTACCATTGGTTTGTAGTGTGCTTTATGTAGAGAGAACACCAATGATATAGAAGTTGTGCTCTCTTTTCCTGGCTCCGTGGTGTAGTGATTGCACGGCTGGCTGCAGTGCGGGAGGTCCGTGGTTCGATTCCCTGCGGAGCTAAATCTTTACAGCAGTCTGGCAGAAGAACCTGGAATCCAGCCTCCCTCGTGCGTCGTTTCCTGTCTTGTGCCCCTGTCTTGGTGAAACTAGACTGGCTGTTTCCGTGTGTTTGGTCCTTGTGGGGTTCAGAGGTAGACTTGTACAGCGGGTACCAATGCTAGGAGTTATGTGCTCTTCTCTCCTGGCTCCGTGGTGTACTGATTGCACGCCTGACTGCACTGCGGGAGGTCCGTGGTTCGAACCCCGGCGGGGCCAAATCTTTACACTTATGCATAGAAAACTAATGAAAATGGCCTGCCCCGTTTTTCTTTACTTTCTATAATTAATGCCTTGTATCCTTCGTTGATCCGCCTGCCAGCCCGCGTTTACGTCATTTTGCTCATGTATCATACAATTATGAATACACTTACTATTGTAGGAACATGGTGGAAAGTTGCCTTTACGAGTGAAAGCTGTGCCTGAGGGAACCATTGTTCCCTATCACAATGTACTGTTTACAGTGGAAAATACGGATCCTATGGTGCCTTGGCTAACAAACTGGTTTGAGGTAAAGTTGCAAAGTTAGTCAAAGTTCCAGGAAGTTTTTAATGTGTTGTTGTAAGATTTGGTTGTTGACTAAGTCTGAAGTAAATCATGTCGTTGGCAATCTTAACGTGTGCAGATGTGGCATTTAACCGATTTTTGGTTAGGTTCGCAAATATTCTCTAGAGTTATATAGCTTTAATCTTGCTTGATTTTGTGTCTGGGGTTAGTCCTAGAACGTCTAGAGTAAGCCTGGCTTAAACTGCAAGTCTCGGCTAAGTGTTCTCGTATCTTTTATCAAACGTACGTCAGCTGACAGCCATATAAAACCATCAGATTAAAGACCTCAGCCTGGCAAAGGTTGAATGGACAGATTTGCTTTTATATCGATGCACACCGTTTAAGAGGTGTGAGAATTTGTGATAATGAATGCCGTTATTCTTTTCTGTTTGTTTTAGACTGTTTTGGTACAGGCTTGGTACCCCATGACAGTTTGCACCAATTCTCGGGCACAAAAAGAAATCATTGCCAGATATCTAAGTGAAACTGCAGAATCCCTTGCTAGTCTTCCTTTTAAATTGCACGATTTTGGCTATCGTGGTGTCTCTTCTGTAGAAGTATGTACGTCTCATCAAAAATAATACTAGAGGCCAATCATATTGTGATTTTGTGAAATAGAATCCGTGGGTCGTAACATTTTGAATTTTGATCCCAAGGACGTACAGTTCATGCCGAGAAAGGGGCTTACGCGTAACTAACGAAAGGGACCTCCGGAAAGAATCTTGCTATTAATTTTTCGAGTGCTTGTTCAGAGAACCTTGTGTTCTATGAATTCACTTCGCACTGAAGGGGGAGCGAATCTGGTTCATGTTTGCGCTCTTGGTCGTCTTCTCATTTACAACCCGCTCCTCCCATTTTAATATCTTAAAAACCAAGCTCTCCAAACCTAGTGTCGCCTGTATTGCATTTTTCATGCTCTATCGGACAACTTCTTCAGGCTAAAGAAGCTCGCAAAAGATGCAAGAAGAGGCAAAGAGTTGTAATGATTTTCCCTGTATGTTCTGTTTTAGACAGCTGCCATCGGCGGAGCAGCTCATCTGGTCAATTTCCTAGGCACTGATACCATTGCCGGCATTGCCCTTCTGAAAAAGTACTATCACTGCCCGATGGCCGGTTTCTCCATTCCGGCCGCTGAACACAGCACTATGACCTCCTGGGGTCGTTCTGGGGAACTGGAAGCCTGTCGGAACATGCTGGAACAGTGGCCCAGCGGTCTGGTGGCCGTCGTCTCCGATTCCTTTGACATCTTCCGCTGTGTGGAGGAGGTCTGGGGCGGAGAACTGCGGGATCTGGTTATGGCCCGTGAAGGTCGTGGCACGCTGGTCATTAGACCTGACTCTGGTGATCCTCAGGAAATCATTGTTAAGGTATATATATATATATACAAGAAACAAAAATGCTCCTCTGGAGCATGAAAAAAGTAATATGGGTGATGGTGAGGTTGCAAAATCAAGAGAGGACTAGTCTTTAAAATGCTTAATATGGGGCTAGGTTCAAAAATAGAAGAGGACTAGGTTGTGAGCGAATTAATATGGGCACAGCTTCGCCGAACAACCCATATTCGCGGTTTATAAATGTATATCAGTATGCATACCATCCACGCTACGTTTTGTTTATAATTAGTCAAACCTTTTCTGCGAGAAACGTTTTATACTAACCAGTGCGTTTTATTCATTTATACGGAAAATTTATATTTCAAGAATAATCTTAGGACTCTGACCTTCTATTTCCTCCCTGCTTGAACCAATAGCTTTAGCCTCATGTCCTTTGATCTCTTCTCGTGCTTGCCGCAGTTAAACCCGACCAAATGATGATAATTTACGCACACATGTATTCCTAGCTAGTCTAACAGAGTACGTATATGCAAACAACTGTATTCTATGAGTACGTATTCAACTTCTTAAATTTCTTATTACTGACTGAAATTGATAGCTCTGTATGCGACAGACAAAAGCTAAGACGAAGCGTGAAATCCCGCGAATATGGGTTGTTCGGCGAAGCTGTGCCCATATTAATTCGCTCACAACCTAGTCGTCTTCTATTTTTGAACCTAGCCCCATATTAAGCATTTTAAAGACTAGTCCTCTCTTGATTTTGCAACCTCACCATCACCCATATTACTTTTTTCATGCTCCAGAGGAGCATTTTTGTTTCTTGTCCTTCTGTCCTTTTAAAGATTCTCCTCCAAGCGTCTAATGCATCATGGCATTACGCCATTTGTGTAAGCATATAAACTATACACAACCTGCAAATCAGGCTCAGCAAGCCATGACAGCAGTGATCCAGTTAACAATAATTTCAGCCATTTAAATATAAGCGCTGACTAAAGACATATTTTTTGAGTGCCATTCGAAGAGAACGAACGGTAACTCTAAAATCCGCTTCATCCCAAAACGCCGTTTTAGGCCGTTTGACCAGTGGTCAATAGGCCCCGTAGGCTGTAGTGACCAGTGGTCACTTCCGTCGGTTTCGGCGATATGCCCCTTGAAACGAGCGTAGTCGATTTACTATATATGCCCCCGACCAAAATGCCGAAAAACGCAGTTTTAGGCCGTTTGACCAGTGGTCAATAGGTCCCGTAGGCTGTAGTGACCGTGGTCACTTCCGTCGGTTTCGGCGATATGCCCATTGAAACGAGCGTAGTCGATTTACTATATATGCCCCCGCCCAAAGTGCCGAAAAACGTAGTTTTAGGCCGTTTGAACAGTGGTCAATAGGCCTCATAGGCTGTAGTGACCAGTGGTCACTTCCGTCGGTTTCGGCAATATGCCCCTTGAAACGAGCGTAGTCGATTTACTATATATGCCCCCGACCAAAATGCCGAAAAACGCAGTTTTAGGCCGTTTGACCAGTGGTCAATAGGCCCCATAGGCTGTAGTGGCCAGTGGTCACTTCCGTTGGTTTCGGCGATATGCCCATTGAAACGAGCGTAGTCGATTTACTATATATGCCCCGCCCAAAGTGCCGAAAAACGCAGTTTTAGGCCGTTTGAACAGTGGTCAATAGGCCTCATAGGCTGTAGTGACCAGTGGTCACTTCCGTCGGTTTCGGCGATATGCCCATTGAAACGAGCGTAGTCGATTTACTATATATGCCCCCGACCAAAATGCCGAAAAACGCAGTTTTAGGCCGCTTGACCAGTGGTCAATAGGCCCCATAGGCTGTAGTGACCAGTGGTCACTTCCGTTGGTTTCGGGGATATGCCCATTGAAACGAGCGTAGTCTATTTACTATATATGCCCCCGCCCAAAGTGCCGAAAAACGCAGTTTTAGGCCGTTTGACCAGTGGTCAATAGGCCCCATAGGCTGTAGTGACCAGTGGTTATGCTCATCGTTTTCAGCGACCCCGATTTACTGTATATGGGTACCACCCCGAGGCCGAAAAACGCCATTTTTAGTGACTTTTAAGGCCTTTCTAGTAAAAGTGGGACTTAGAACTTTTCGCCCAAACAGGCCAAAAAATGCAAAGTTTGGGCCCATCTCCTGAAAGCTAGGGAGCAAAATTAAACAAGATGGCTCCTAAAAGGAGCATAATCTCGTTGCAGAAAACTTGCAATATTAATTAATTTCTTATTTAATGAAAATATACTGGTTTGACACTGTTTAGGTTACCTTTGGACTGTACCACAATTTGCTACGGTTAATTTGCTAAGCTAAGGCACTAACCACATTTTATAACTTAGGGATTTGAAAGCATTGGGAACACAGTGTGGTAACAGTTTTTTCGAAATGTAGGAACTCGGAACTCTAAGTTTTAATATTTCCACCACTTACTATGGACCGTGACCGTAGGATGGACCGTTTGCGCTTTGCACTTGGACCATAACTTTAAAATTCTGTGTGGGGGCACACTAAGAGCTGACGCATTTCAAAACTTAAAATTATTTACATAAATTTTTAAAACTTCTGTGGGACCAAGGGAATAAGAAATGTTGTCCCCGATTTTGTTGAAAGCTTATGTGACCAAGTTTTCTGTGGCGCTGGGTACTACATTTTTCAATTCAGCTTTTCGTTAGCTACAGAGATCGGAAGTTGTAATGTAAAGCTATATAACGGTGTCAAATTAACCGTATTTCTGATTCGTGCTTGGTGATCCAGATAGCCCCTTGTGCAAGCTTCCTAGACCAGGAGCTTACCCCCTAGAGGGGTCTTCTCCCCCCCCCCCAGAATCCAGTTTTCTCCTGCTTTTGTGGCCTAAAAACCTGAAAAGTCCAGTTTTGGGTCGGTTTACCCCCTCCAAACTCTCACTCCTGCACATGTCTGGTGTGCTCCCATACGAAATTTTTAAATTTTTGAAAAAGCTCAAATGTTAGGGCTAGGCGCAGGCAACAAGCGATTCAGGTTTGCAGAACTACGAAACCTCATGCTTGAAATCGCAGCTCTCGTTCATAAGTTGAAAAACATTTCGCGGATAGGCTGAATATTTACAATGACTGCAGAAGCCTTCTGTCAGAAGGCATCAGGCAACTAACTATCCAACAGTAGTTCAGCTGAAAGTTTAATAGTTAACGGTGCTATCAATACATATCAAACAAACAAATCCCCCGCCTGATAGACGACAGCCTCTTGAAAATGGCGGAATTCATTATAGCCTAATTTGCATATTGTTCGATGGCACAAGAAAATTTTTCTGTTCAACCGGCGGGGGAATTGAATTAATGTTTCACGCTACGGAAAAACAAATTTCTGCGAAGCCCCCTGCAAAAATTTTGCATTAAAATTTAAAATTCTTACTGCTATTTAGTGAGCTACTTGTACTGAACTCAAACTCGGAGAAGAACATGTACCTACATATCACAATTCTACCCTTGCCCCCTCCTGGCAAAAACGTTATTAGAAAGTAGTTCCAGTGCTAAGGATAGCCTGAATTTTGAGCCTAGTTTCTGTACAGTTCGTTCTGACCTAGTTTCGATAACAGCTATCTCGCCTTTAGGCGAGATAAAAATCCCCCTCGTTACTTTATGCACCCTCTTCTACCCAGTTCTAGAAAAGTGTGACCAAAATTTGCGAAAAATAGCGAAAGTCCGACTTTGGGACCTTGGCACAGAGCCAAAATTGGCCAGGTGCCAAAATGACCAAAAAAGGTAGCATGGGGGATCTTGTCTACCAACATATGATAGTAGTATGGTGCCAAAATGCCCACATCGTTCCAACACTTAGCCGTGAAATGCATTTCCAATAAGCGTTATTCACCGAGAAAAAAACAAACGCACGGTAACTATCGCCTAGTGCAAAAATTCAAAGTTTCGAATTCGAACCAAAAGTATGGTGGTACTTGTAGTACTACTCGAGTTGTTTACGATGGTAACCTTTTTACCACTCCCGGACCTCTAATTAGCTGGCACCAGGCCAACACGGTCTCCAGGGGGCCGCGCAGACGCCTTTATACCCATATTATGAGTCGATTTCTGAGACATTCGACTGAGCTGCCTGTACTCCCGGACAACCTTCTAAAATAGCTGACTATGCTAGAAATGTGGAGGATTACTTTTCCAAGTTTAAATTAGAGGGTCACTGAAAATTTCCGTTGGGCGTTCCTACTTCATTCTGCGCTTACGTCAGTTTGTTCAGTTCCACTATTCGTTTTGAGACATCTTTCAAAGAACTGACAATTTTTCAGGCCGTAATTTTATAATTATTGCAAGTCGCTTTAGCGGATTTTTATGGTGGCGTAGCGATGCTTCTATCAGGACAGGTTTTCAGGGAAGACTGGGTATTTGGAAAGTGTTACTGGTTTGCTAATTAGTGGTGGTGTTCCCCTGCTTCAAATTATTTTCTGTAGTTTATATTAACGATGACATAAACATCAAGAGAAGGATAAACTGATTAGAAATTATTGATCCTGCCGAGGTTCTGGGCTTTCTCCGGAGTACCGGGCGCCTTTAGCCCGGCCATATGGTCTCACCGATTGGCCCCAGATATGATGGTGATGATGAGAAATTATTTTGTGACAGTTTCTTTATAGGTTCTCAGTCTACTTGAAAAATCCTTCCCGTGTACAGTTAATTCCAAGGGTTACAAGATGCTGCCTTCCTACATTCGACTGATTCAGGGTGACGGAATCTCCTATGAAACTATTGGCGACATACTGGAGCATATGAAACTGGTAGGAGAACAAAACGGACACTTGTGTTTATTTGTAAAAATGTATAAAATGTAAATGATAAACGTTAAAGGCACATACGTATCATCTCACCGCTTTCAACAAGCTTGGCCCTTCTGCGTTTGCCGCATGTATTTGTTTACTGTAAGTAGTTTGGCTTGGCTTTTTAAAACGGCAATTGTAAGGAGCTTTTTGTGTACTGGCTACCAAGTTTCATTTTTCTAGGCAGGCTGGAGTGCAGAGAATATTGCCTTTGGTACGGGTGGTGCCTTGCTCCAGAAGATTCATCGAGACACACAAAAGTGTGCATTCAAATGTAGTCATGTTATAGTCAACGGAGAAAATGTAAGCACTGTTGTAGGCTCCTGACAGTCAAGTATGTAGTCCTTGCTAAAACTTCACTACGCGAGTCAACCAAACTAGCTCTAACTGTAATGTATTAAACAAATTTTTAATTTAACTTTTAGCATTGGGATGACAGCTTTAGGCACCTGTAGCTGTTTTTATGTTTATTTTTGATTGTTTGTTATTTTGTTTCAGCGTGATGTGTTCAAGTCTCCTTGCACTGATGCAGCCAAAAAATCAAAAAAGGGCAGGCTAACTCTACAGCGGGTCAACGGAGAGTATGTTACCTACGAAGAAGGCAGAGGCGATCCCACTAAGGTAATGCCTATGTATCTTGTCAGTAAAAGTGCTTTTGTCGTAAAATTAAACTTTTTCGTAAGACTGTGAAAACTAGTTTCAGGAGCGGGTGTTTCAGGGTTTAAAATCAGTGTTTCAGTTTTAAACAACATGTTTGTTTTAAAATGGGGTTGAATTTTGCTACCTAGTTTTTGTACGTTTCCCTTGGCACTGTTTCTGGTTCCTTGTTTACACAGTATTGTAATTTGTAAAATTTAGAATATTTCGCTGAATTGGAAATTCGTATAGGTAACTAACTTGTTTTGCATTGTTGATTGGCCGTAAACGGGTTTTCCAGTTTCTTAATGTGACGCTTAACTTATAAGTAAAAATCATTGTTAAAGAAATCTGGAAATTAAAGTTGGACGCTAAGTTGTCTCGCTAAGTGTGACATTTAACTTGCCTTTTTGGATTAATGTGAGTTTATTTGTGTGTATATATTGGTTCAGTTGAAGTTATGTGCATACATAGATGTATGCAAGTAGGCTACAACAAAAATTTTCTACGCTATTTACAGCCATTATAGAATTTGTTAGATGGGAACTTGACAGTAATATTCAGCGCAAGGGTGAAACCAATTATTGAAGTCTTGTTTTTAATTCTTCAAGCAATTCGCTGAATGTTTATACGTATATTGTGACACCAAATATGTATCAATATTAACAAGGTGGTTGTAGTTTTGAGTGGACAATTCGAATCACCGAGAAGGCAAAAATAAAATTTTGGACGGTCGGTACTGCCATAAAATGTTTGTCAAAAATAACAAGATTGCACTGTTGCTAAGATAAAGTTTTTGTTTTATTGAAAGTAAATCCTGGAAAACTTCTAGAAAACAAGTCCTGAAAGACAAGTATGCTGGCATTTATTCAGTGTTTTGAAAGTTGGGGGAAGTATAGTTCATACACAAATTTTGAGGGAAATTTTTTAACATTTTTAGAGTAAAAACGCCAAAAAACTCTTTGTCAAAAAAATAGTTACGGACCCCCCTTTTCGGGTTGGACCCCCTCCTTTTCAAAATCCTGGATACGTCCCTGCCTATAGACTGCCTTATTTTTGATTTTTTTTCTAGGATGAAATGGTGGTGGTGTTTGAGGGCGGTCAACTGAAGCGTGACTGGACCCTGGAGGAAATTCGGTCTCGAGCTCGCATTTCCCTTGAACTGGCTGCGGCGGCGCCTCCAGTCGGGAATTCTGCTACCTCCTCTGTCGCCCATTCGGACAATGATTCTCAGCAGATAAATGGTCCTAATCCTTAATTTCACCCCATCCCCCCTGCCCTCTGGATTTTTGGCCACAGGCCCCGCCACTCCCTTCTAAACTTTCCGTGCTGTGATCTTCAGTCACGTTCCTGTAACTTAGCTTGTCTTTGTAGAGATTTTTTCTCTTCTTTTTTCCCTCCACTGTGTAGTATTTTGACTGTTAGTATTACTTCATGGATGCAGTTATGTTTGCCGGTTCATTCTGTGTTCCTTGTGACTGTCTGTAACGGTTTTTTTGGTTCAGTCTTTTAGTTGAATAGATAGATGTGTCTTGTTAGTTGTTATTTGAATTATAATCATTTATTATGTACTCTTGAGTTTAGTAGACCTGTGTTGAGTGTTCTTACAGTTGGTGCACTTTTCATTGTTCAGCCGCCAAAAAAATTATGACAACTTGGGCAGTTCACACTAGGCAACTTTGGAGCAATTTCGTTGTCGCAACTTCATTTTCCACACAATATGTTGCAGCAACTTGCACAAGCTATAGTTTCAACTAGTTGAGGGAACAGCCTATCAAACGCATGAATTCTAGGCGCGCCTATATTTATAATTTGAATCAGCATGCTAGTTGTCGCTATAACGCGATTGCGACAACATTTTTCTTAGTTACAAGAACAGTCACACTGGGCAACTTTTGAGCAACTTAGTTGTAGCAACCAAGTTGCTTCAAGTAAGTTGCTCCATAGGCGCCTAGTGTGAACTGGCCTTTAAAAGTTACCCATTGTGAATGTACTAGCAACTGATATAAAGTTGCTGCAATCGGCAACTAGCACGCTGGTTGGTCGTTTCAAATTACAAAAGTACGCGCCAGATGTCCTTTGATAGAGAGAGATAGAACTGAGAACTGTGCCTTGTGTGTGAACTAGCCTTTATGCAACAAAGCAGGCATTTGGAGGTTTCCAGTTGCTGGGCTACCATCAAGAGTCCATCCGTTTTTTAAGCATTTGTAAAAGCATTTTAAAAAAGTGATTTCCACAAACCTCCATGGATGAGCCGCGGGTGTGAGAATTGAGTCTGGTAGAGGTCACATGCACTACTAATTTGGATAATTTGGATGTTTTTCACGTCTATAAATGGAAAGGTCACGAATTAGCACGAGATTATCTTTGTGTATTTCTTTAATTTATCCTAAAAAGTTTTCGGAAAAGGAAAATAAAAAGTTGGTGCGTAACCTAACTTGTTCCTATTATAGTTTTCTTATATATTAGAGGAAAGTAAGCCAGTAGAGGGTTCCTATTCTTTGCTTTGTGTAATAGTGCAATTTGCTATCATTTTAGTTATTCTTGTGAACCTGTTCTGTACCTAATGCCATATTCCCTGCAATTTCTATTTCAGGTTAGAAAAACCTGTTCTTTTATGTAATGTCTATACGTTTGTTCCTATGTTTTCATGTTTTGTGTTGCTTTGCAGCTGTGTATTATAAACTTTTGATCGTTTTTGGTGAACGGTTTTGTGTCAGACTTTACCGTGTATTAAATTTAAATTTTTGCAGAAATCATTCTGTCTTGTAGAGCTTATGTTCGAATCGAAAATGGAACTAAATGTTAAATAAACAGTTAACTAGAGTTATTAGACAACTTCTTTTCCAACCTCGGTTTCAATATTTTTGCTTGTGTATTTCGGCATAATGTATATATCCTATTCTGTGAAGGTTATCCATGTAAAGTTAAATCCGTATTAGGTAGTATCGTAGTATTTTGTGTCATGCCATTTGTGGCGCCGTACTGTCATAGTCTAATATAAATCATGAGTGTCTTTTGTGCGTTTTTGTTATGTGATGTTTCTTCTTTTTGTACTGCGTGCATATTCTTGAAAGAGTGCTAATAAAGCTATCGGAGATGTAAATAAGCTAATTTATTTTAACTTGTTTACTCCCGTAAGATCTAGGAAGTAGGTTTCATATTAAATATATATAAGAGATGAAGCCAGATCACTGCCCGGGCCTTGAATCGAGCCCCGGGTCGGGCCTGCACCGGGCCGGCCCGGGCCCGGTTGCTGGGTCGGCAGGCCCGGTCAAATTTTTGTTGTGCAAATTTCAAAATTTTTCAAAATTCTTTGCATTAGAAAGTCGAACTGAAGCTTCCAGGAGTGGTCTAAGTTGTAATAAATAGCACTAGCAATTGTTTGATACTGTATTTTGTATGCCGGTCCTACCGAGCCTTTAATCCGGGCTCGGCCAGGTCCGGTCGGTTGAGCAGGTTGTGAGGATTTGAACACAAAAATTATTACGACAATTTTGTCCATAAGCTGAGGTATTATTATGTAGTTCCATTGAATAGAACTGTTATCACTGGCTCAATTTCTGCTGCTTATAACCTCGCAATTAATAATTAAAATCCATGCCCAGAATCAAAATCAACCTGCTAGTATAATTTACTTATAGCTCTTATACTTACGTATACTTCTACTTACAAGTCTCACCAACCATAGCCTTAAAGACCTCTTTACCCACATGCCCCAAGTGTTCCACTGGCAGCTCCGTACCAAGTGGCATAAATCAGGCGGAGTAACAACAAAGTAACATCAGGC
>JASAND010016543.1:0-40938 GCA_030248195.1 Trissonchulus latispiculum | reverse complement strand
GCCGAAAAACGCTGTTTTAGGCCATTTGACCAGTGGTCAATAGGCCCCCGAGGCCGTAGTGACCACTGGTCACTTCCATCGGTTTCAGAAATATGCCCAGTGAAACGAGCGTAGTCGATTTACTATATATGCCCCCGACCAAAACGCCGAAAAACGCTGTTTTAGGCCATTTGACCAGTGGTCAACAGGCCCCCGAGGCCGTAGTGACCAGTGGTCACTTCCATCGGTTTCAGAAATATGCCCATTGAAACGAGCGTAGTCGATTTACTATATATGCCCCCGACCAAAACGCCGAAAAACGCTGTTTTAGGCCATTTGACCAGTGGTCAATAGGCCCCCGAGGCCGTAGTGACCACTGGTCACTTCCATCGGTTTCGGCAATATGCCCATTGAAACGAGCGTAGTCGATTTACTATATATGCCCCCAACCAAAACGCCGAAAACCGCTGTTTATAGTGAATTGCAGTTTATAGTGAGTGAATAGTTTATAGTGAGCCCACAAAGTCTTGTAAATTGCAACAAGTCATAATGAAAACGTTTAAAAGACTTACCAAATCGCACAAATAAGGATTGTGCTCATAGGTGTGTTAGGGGGGGGGTGGGGGGGGACCCCTCCCCCCAAATGGAGGGGTCGCCGACCCCCCCCCCTAAAAATTTTTTCCTACCCCTCCCCCCAAATCGATTTTTTCAGACCCCTCCCCCCTAAAAATTTACTAACCCCTACCTAAATTTTTGAAAATTTTTAGCTAAAAATTCCAAAAATTAGCGAAAAATTGCTAGAATTCGCTTAATTAAGCTAAAAATCGTTAAAAATAGCTGTAAATTGAGAAAATTTTTCAATTTTTTAACGAAAAACCAATTTTTCGCCGACCCCCCCCCCTCGAAAATTTTTCTTACCCCTCCCCCCAAATCGACTTTTTGCGACCCCCCACCCCCTTTTTTCGCCAAACCCCCTCCCTACTTTTTTCTGAACCCCCACCCCCACTTTTTTCGCCAGCCACACCTATGATTGTGCTATTTTAAATTCCTGTGCAAATCCGCTTACTGAAATGATTTTTGAACAACAACTTCTACAAACTTTGGGGGCGGCAGCCCCCAGCTAAAAGCCAGACCTTTTAAGAATATGGTTGTAAAAACTTTTACAAGATTTAACTTTTCTTTTACAAGAAGATTTAGCAGTGCATTTTGATGTGCAAATAAGTTTTGCTGAGTTAATTAATAAAATTCGTGCATACAACGCGAAAAGTTTACAAAATTTTTCCCGACAAGAAAAATTTCCCGGGGGGCAAATTGGTTTCGGGAAGGGGAATTCCCCCCTCTGGCCCTCCCCTGCCTACGCCCCTGGTTTTCCCAACTTTAACCCCGGGCGAGGAACCGCGGGAGCCATGCTGACCAGTGGTCACTTCAGACGGTATCGGCAGTATGCTCATCGTTTTCAGCGACCCCGACTTACTATATATGGGCACCACCAAATGGCCGAAAATAGCTGTTTTTGGGGACTTTTCCCAAGTTTGACCCTGGGCGAGGAACCACGGGCGCCATGCAGCCCGAGGGTCACATCCGTCGGTTTCGGCGATATGCTCATCGTTTTCAGCGACCCCGATTTCCTATATATGGGCACCACCAAATGGCCGAAAATAGCTGTTTTGGGGACTTTTCCCAACTTTGACCCTGGGCGAGGAACCACGGGCGCCATGCAGCCCGAGGGTCACATCCGTCGGTTTCGGCGATATGCTCATCGTTTTCAGCGCCCCCCGATTTACTATATATGCGCACCACCAAATGGCCGAAAAACGCTATTTTAGACGACTTTTTGACAATTTTCTATGTTGGGGCCTCGAAAAATTTCTAAGTCCAAACGCTTCGCAACCCCATGTTTGACAGTCTGTAAAAATCGCTAGGAGCAAAATTGGGCAAAAATAATCAATAGTGAACAGGTTCATGGTTATGCTAAAAATAAATAAATAAAACCACCCTACCCCAACAAGCCAAATCCAAAGTCCGCCACACAATACAACAAACAAAAGCACGAAGAACACACAAAAAAAACCACTCATACAAAGTGATCAGAAAAGTCAATTTTTTTAAATTTAATTTTTTCCGGGCAAGTTTGGTATCATTCGAAAGCACTTGGCCTGGAGATTTCAGAAATGCAAATTTTAGCTCTCAACCCTCCCCATCATAATTTTTCTTTAATTAACGTTTTCAAATCAACCATTAACCCCTTTAAGCTCATATTATAAGTTGCTCTTCTCCCATCATACCCTAACCACCATAATTTTACTTTACGCAAACAAAGATCGAAAAAAAACACAAATATGTTCTAAAATATATATAAAAACCCCACAGTATATTATATATATGTGTACATTACATTTTATAAATAATAATAACCACCTTTTTAAGCTTACTACAGATCAATTATCACAATTTTTTAAAAAATTAGCAAAAGCTAAAAACATTTTCAAAAATTTTGCATTTTTGCTTTGGTCCCACCCATTTTAAGGGGGAGGGGGGTTCGCGCCCGGTTGGGGGAGTAGTTGTGGGTTGGGTGGGGGGGAGGGGGGTCCACACGAAGCCCATTTCTAGAAAACAATTAGAAAACAATTATTTTTTTCTAATTGTTTTCTAATTGTTTTCTAATGCACAGATATATTTTCTAATTGTTTTCTAATTGTTTTCTTAATGTTTTCTAATTTAGAAAACAATGAGAAAGTATTGAAATTTTATTTTCTAATTATTTTCTTATTATTTTCTAGTTGTTTTCTGTTATAAGAAAACAATTAGAAAACAAACGAAATTTTTTTCTAATTGTTTTCTAAAAGTTGCGGATACGCGTATTAACGTTAGTTTTATCACTCTTATGGTTTTTAATTAAAGCATTGCTAGTCGATTCCAAGACATAGAAAGAAATAAAAAGCCAGACATGTTCTCTCTTGATTGCAATAGAAATTATTGAGATAGAGATATTGACACTAAAGTTATGAATTTTTGAAACATTATATACCATTATCCAGCCATTTCAGGAACAAAGTTTTCCAAATAATGTTGACCCTGTCATTGACTGTAGAGGAGAGCCGGAAAGCTAAAAATCGGCGTGTGGGCTTCTATTGAGGTCGTTATTCTGCTTGCCAAATATTACTGCAATAGCTTCACCCGTTAGGCCACGGCGGTCGTGCTCGTGGCTTTTTTCCCGAAATTTTGACGGTTTTTTCCCGCTTTATTATACTGCTGTTCAAATATCGTCGAAGCTTAACATAAATCACACAGACAATATATATAGGGCGGCAGACTGATTAAATTTGAGTGCTACTTCCACATTTTGGCTTCGTCATTTCTTCGTCATTTTTATTCTGGCGTCGTCAAAACTATTCTTCATTTTTCATTCATATATATTACGTATATACCCCACCACCGGGGCCCCCCAAAAATTTTCCAACAACATATCAAAAAACCCCCAAAAAATAAAAAATATTTCCAACAAAAACAAAAATTATTTTTTCACTCCCCCAACCAGGGCCCACCCCCCCCCCCCCCGGCCCCCTATATATATATATATATATAATATATATATATATATTTATATATGTTTTGCAAACTTCGAATAATCCTTAGATATTTTTCCGATTTCGGGAGGTCAACTTTGAATATGTTAAGTACGTATATACGTATCATAAGGGGTCGCGACAGCGTTCCCTATAATATGTGTGAAAAGTTGCTGGAGACCCTGTAAAATAAGCTGCGCTGAAGCTGCGCAAAATCCTGCGCAGATTTCATGCGCAAATTGTAGAGCACATCGAGTTTAGTATGTTTGCAAAGTTTAAGCCCCGTATCACTTACCGTTAACAAGTTGCGCCCCGGATCGGTTATGGCGGCGATGTTTTTTTCCGGTTTCTCCTACATATTTGATGGTTGTATTGTACATAATTTTCGCCGCTTTCACGTGAACTGCAGCGGTGGGCCAACCTAAAGGGCTATAGGGTCTATTAGTACCCTCTAAAGAATTTAAGAATCGCAACTTTTTTGCGCGCAGCGCCGCAGTGGCGCCGCAAAGTCGGCTCAGAGCGAAAAGTGACCATTTTTGTGGTCGAAGTCGCTCAGGTCGAACGTTACGAGCTGGAGCTGATTACTTTATATATTCAGAAATTACATATATTGAACTGACTAACGCCTAACGGTACAGGTTGCGTTTCTCTATCACTTCCCTAGCGACTACATTGTCCCGTCAAAAATGGCGAAAATTCGAAAAATGAAAAATCGAAATTTCTCGCTATCTATTCAACTTTAAAAGCTCAAATCTTTCATATATACAATGGTTTTCTGGCACGGAGAACCGATTCCCTCAGTCAGTTTTATCGTCAGACCCACCCATCTTGCTGGGCTGGTTCCACTTTGCCATCGGGAGGGTCAAGTTCAAGTTCAAGTCGGAAACCGCTTCCTGGAGGTCCATAGTAAGCATTACCTGGCCTCAAAACTTTGTCTATTGGGGTTTTCTGTTGCGCCCAGCTCATTCCCGGTATCCGTTTTGCCGTCCGACGTACCTGTTTTGCTGGGCTGGCAAGATGGCCAAAGGCGAAATTGCCAAATTTTACCATTTTTACCCTAAATTTTCAAAAAATTTTCCGGCTTCGCCGGATTTTTAACGAAATTTTCACTATTTTAGCCTAAAAACCACTTAATTAATAACCGCCATTAACCACCATTAATTAATCATTTTTTAGCGATTTTTACACATGTTTACACGAAAAACCCGCAAAAATTCCAAAATTTTTTCCAAAATATGCCCTCCCATTTAGGGTCAGCCCCCCCCCATCGATGGGGGCCCCCCATGAAGCCCCCCCCCCCATAAATTTTTGCCTAAAAATAGAGCCAGTGTAGAGTGCTGTGGTGGGGTGGGGACTTAGGCGATTTTGGGTCTAAAATAAAATATTTCAAAAGTGGTCAAATTTGGTATCAAATGAAAGCCCTAAGTGAGCTGAGCAACTCTTGACATGGCACCATCCACCAAATGTTGCTGTGTCGGATTTATGTCTTTCTCAATTGGAATTTAAAGGATAGACATACATGTATATAGGCCCAACACACATATTACCTCTTTTGTGGGGAGCATTTCTGTTACATGTACGTATATATATATATATATATATATATATATATATATATATATAGTCAAGCTGGAAAAAACCAACTTTCCGTATGAGCTACAGGTATGACCTCTTATATATAGGATTTTAATAGCCTATCTTAAAGAGCGTCCAAAACTACCCTAGAGGCTGTATTATTGTAGCTCCCGCTGCCTCTCAGCAAATTGTTTGGGACTTTTAAAATTTTGGAAATTTTAATCCCAACATGGGGGTTAGACAGGGTCAACTTTGGGGGAGGGGTCAGCCTGAACTACTGGAAAGACCCAGCCCAAAACGGATTACAGTTTCACAGAGGACATGTCTCGAACTTCACGATGGTGTATGCAATTTGGCTCTAGCGCCTGTGGTGCGACCTGGGGGTGAACTAGGACTCGGCTCGAAAAAACCTATGTGCGGGAAAAACTCAAACCAATAGCAAAGGAAAAATTCATTCATTTCTTAGCTCAATAAAGCCTCCTGCTCAATTTGGTAGAGATTTCGCCTAGGTTCAACCTTCTATGTGTAGTTCAGGTGGCCAAAATCTGACATGGTGCCTTTCAAGCCAAATTTTTCAATTTCGTCAAAAATTGCCTATTTTTCACTAAAGTTCAATCAAGTTTTCGAGTTAATCTCTTGTCTAATGTTAAAATTACTTCATGGTTGGATGTTTTTTAGCGTTAGCGATAGCTGAAAATGCGATTTTTGGCATAAAAATAGAAAAATGTCTTTGGGGGAGGTTTGGGACGGTCGTGGGTAGGTTTGGGGGAGGTCTAAAAAGGGGCCCGCCCCTAAAATTCCGGGGGAGGGGGCCTCCCCCAACCCAAATCCCCGTTACACCTATATGGTTGTGGGTGGTCCAAGCCAGAGGGTCGAAATCGACATGGTGCCATTTCAAGCTTAATTTTCAATTTTTGCCTTAAAATGGGTCTACTTCGGCTATTTAATTACTGGTATATATATATACTTTAATTCGGCTTTCAGACAAATATATACAAGTAACAAAAATGCTCCGCACAATTCACAAAAGAGGATAATATGTGTGTGTTGGCTGTATCGTATATATATATCCTTTAAATTCCGGTTGAAGAAGTAAAGACAAAAGTTTCATGGGCACGTGACGTTATTTGCCACAGCAAATATTGGTGGATGGTTCCATGTCAAAAGTTGCTCAGCTCACTTAGGGCTTTCATTTGATACCAAATTTGACCACTTTTGAAAACTTTCATTTTTGACCGAAAATCGCCTAAGTCCCCACCCCACCCCACCACAGCACTCTACAGCCACTTTGAGCATGCAGTTCTATGACAAAAGTTGCTCAGCTCGCTTAGGGCTTTCATTTGGTACCAAATTTGACCACTTTTGAAAACTTTCATTTTTGACCGAAAATCGCCTAAGTCCCCACCCCACCCCACCACAGCACTCTACAGCCACTTTGAGCATGCAGTTCTATGACAAAAGTTGCTCAGCTCGCTTAGGGCTTTCATTTGGTACCAAATTTGACCACTTTTGAAAAATTTTATTTTCGACCACTTCATCCCCCACCCGACTGACCCTTCAAACGGCAAAGTGGAACCAGCCCAGCAAAATAGGTACGTCAGACGGCAAAACGGATACCGGGAATGAGCTGGGCACACCAGAAAACCCCTATAGACAAAGTTTTGAGATGCCAGGTAGAGCATACTATGGACCTCCAGGAAGCGGTTTCCGACATGACCCTCCAGACGGCAAAGTGGAACCAGCACAGCAAGATGGATGAGTCCTACGGCAAAAAGGACACCGGAAATAAGCTGGGCGCACCAGAAAACCCCTATAGACAAAGTTTTGAGAGGCCAGGTAAAGCCTACTATGGACCTCCAGGAAGCGGTTTCCGACTTGACCCTCCCGACGGCAAAGTGGAACCAGCCCAGCAAGATGGGTGGGTCTGACGGTAAAACTGACTGCGGGAATCGATTCTCCGTGCCAGAAAACCATTGTATGGAAGATTTGAGCGTTCAAAGTTAAATAGATAGCGAGAAATTTCGATTTTTCATTTTTCGAATTTTCGCCATCTTTGACGGGCCACTGTGGTCGCTAGGGAAGTGATAGAGAAACGCAACCTGGACTGTTAGTTAGTTCAATATATGTAATTTCTGAATATAAAAAGAAATCAGCTCCAGCTCGTAACGTTCGACCTGAGCGACGACCACAAAAATGGTCACTTTTCGCTATGAACCGACTTTGCGGCGCCACTGCGGCGCTGTGGCGCAGCTGCGGCGCAAAAAAAGTTGTGATTCTTAAATTCTTTAGAGGGTACTACTAGACCCCATAGCCCTTTAGGTTGGCCCACCGCTGCAGATCACGTGAAAGCGGCGAACATTATGTACAATACAACCATCAAATAGGAGAAACCGGAAAAAAAAACATCGCCGCCATAACCGGTCCGGGGCGCAACTTTTTAACGGTAAGTGATACGGGGCTGAAACTTCACAGACATACTAAACTCGATGTGCTCTACAATTTGCGCATGAAATCTGCGCAGGATCTGCGCAGGATTTTGCGCAGCTTCTGCGCAGCTTATTTTACACTGTCTCCAGCCACTTTTCACACATATTATAGGGGTCGCTGCCGCGACCCCTATGATACGGGTTTGAGTGGTTTGACTACAATTCGATTGCACGTTATCCGCCCTCCATCCATAAGGGAAAGCATGATTCAGCTATTACTGTGCCTGACTAACTACATACGTATACAAAAGCGGGAAGGATCAAGTATTGAGCAGGAGAGCATTCCACGTATGCTAGAAAATTATCAGAAAACAATAAGAAATAATTCAGAAAAAAATTAGAAAACAATGAGAAAATTTTCCCACAACTGCATAGAAAATGTCCTAGAAAAGAATCAGAAAACAATAGAAAAAATTTAGAAAACAATAGAAAACAATTAGAAAACAATAAGAAAATGAACATTTTTTGTGAGAAATAAATCGGAAATAATTAAGAAAACAACTAGAAAAAATTAGAAAAAAATTAGAAAACAATCAGAAAGTGGCGCAGCGATTAGAAAAAAATTATAGAAAACAATTAGAAAAAAATTAGAAAACATTTAGAAAACAATGAGAAAAAATTTCAGAAAAAAATAGGAAAACAATCAGAAAACAAAGCGTCAATTTTTCTAATTGTTTTCTAGAAATGGGCTTCGTGTGGTCTGGCCTCTGCGTGGGGGGGTCTCACAGGGGGTAAACTGTAGCCTGGTTCACCTATGACCGGCATGAAATTTGCACCATATGTAGAGGGGGTCACTGCCGTTCCATAAGTACCAAACCAAAAGTTTTTCGATCGGACTTCATTTGCGAAATTGCCAGCAAAAATTCTATTTTTGATTTTTTTTGTGAACCTTGCTATACTCCGGAGTCGAAATTTCGGCCTGAAATGGCGCCCGCCATGTTCGATTTGCCATGGCCATTTCGACTACGGTGGGGGGATCCCCCCAAGGCGAGCTCAAACCTCCTTCCCGCCCTAAAATGGGGTCCAAACAAGTGAAAAATGCAATATGTTTGCAAAACTTTGTAGTTTTTGGAAAATTTTCGAAAAAATGAGAAAAAATTGACTAGAAATAGTTAGAAACGCTAAAAAACAGGTTTACAAACGCCATATAATATGTTTTAAATAATATTTATGTCGAAAATGGCAATTTTTAGCTGAAAAAATTAGGATACAATTTGGGATTTGAGCACAGTCAAATATGTAACGGTGATTTGGATTGGGGGCCCTCCCCCGCAATTTGGGGGGGCCTTTTTAGACCCCCCACCCCAAACCTCCCCCCCCCCAAAATTTCAATGTTTATGCCAAAAATCGCATTTTCAGCCAATGCCGAAGAACATGAAATCATTATAATTTTGACATGAGACAGTGTTTTTAAAGTCGAAAACTTGATTGCCAACATGTTTCTGAGTCCAGAATAAGGTCAATATTGAGTTTAGAAGTCCGTAAAACCGTTATAAATGTATATTTCTCGCGATAATAAACACGTTAAGCCAAACATTTGGACTTTTTTGAAAAATGTTGCAAGATTTACCCTAAAAATGCCCAAATTTTGGTCAATTTTCGCGCTTTCGGCGCAACTACCCCCTCCCCAGTTGTGGGGGGCCGGGGGCCCCCAAATATTTCTGGAGGGGGGTTTTGGGAAAATGGCTGGGGGAGGGGTTACCCCCCCCAACCCCCCCTTCCCCATTACACCACACCTACGGACAGTTTTTGGAGAAAATTTATTTTATTTTATTCCCCCCCCCCACTTATTTTTGCCTAGAACAACCCCTGCCAACTATAGGTGTAACGGAGATGTGGGGTGGGGGCCGGGGGGGGGGCTCCAACTCCCCCCAACTTTTTGTTGGGGGGCACCCAAAAATTTTTTTATTTCTATGTTAAAAATCGCATTTTCGGTCGTTTCCAATGCAAATGAACATTCAACTATGAAGCAATTCTGACATTGGCCATTGTTTTTAAACTCGAAAACTTGATTGCCAACATGTATCCAAGTCCAAAATAAGGTCAATAATGAGTCAGACAGAAAGCCCATAATACAGTTAAAAACGTGTGTTTCTCGCAATGATAAACACTTTAAGCCAAAAATTTTTGACATTTTTGGAAAATCAGGGTATTTTTTACAGGGGGTGGGCGAAATTGACCTTCCCCCGAAATCGCCCCCTCCCGGGATTTTTTGGAGGCCCAAATTTTAGCCAAGAATAGGCCAATTTTCAAAAATTTTCCGGCTTCGCCGGAGATTTCTTCGTACAAATAACTATTTTTAGCTTAAATCCTCCCATTTCTGAGAACTTTTTCTGGCTACGCCTCAGCGTAGCCGGCTATTATACATTATGCTGTGCATAATTATGTCTCTTTTACACAGTAAATCTGCTGCTAGCTGAAGTGTTCATGGATCTGAATTTTCGATGTGATTTTTGCTGAAGTGATCTGAATTTTTCGGGTCGAAGGTGCTGTAGTGACAATCTTAGTTTCGTTCGTTCTTTCATTTGTCTTGCCCACTACGGTATGAAACGGTTGAGGTTTGCTCCCATCAAACTGTGGGCTGGCGCGAAAGCGTCTTCTAACATGTGTAATGAGGTGGCTAGGATTAGGCTCCAATTCCTTTTCGGCAGGGTTCTGGTCCGTTTCGGTCTGACAAGACGCTAGCTCTGGGTAACAACCACTTCAAAGCACAGAAGGTCGGCACGTTTATCGGGATGGATAAACTTAGGCACCGGATTCTCAGAAGGTGATTTGTCCAAAACTGAGAATTCCTTGCGGCCAACCTGGATTGGGGTCTTGATCGTGAGTTCGTTTGGTAGGGGTTGGGCTCCGTTAATGTTATCAGCAAGCGGGGTCGACACTTGCTTTCCAGAGGGTGGTTCGGTTCAGTGACAGAACTCCAGTGAGTAGACCTTGATTGACAAATCAAGATCCGGAATCGATGATTGATGTCTTTGTAGGGTCCAAGGGGTCAGATTATAATCACTTACCAGCTCAGGGGTCAGATTTGGCTCCAGAGTCTTGATCAGGATAGGTGCCTTAGTTCACACGACTGACTATAAGGCACTGCAATTTATTGATACAAATAACAAGACTGATTATAATGAGAATAATGGTGAGTACAACGAGTATAATTGATAGTATCGCTGCAAACAGTGCAATTGGCAACTTACAATATAGGTATACAATTAACAGCAATCAATACAATAGTTTGCCAGAGTTGCCAGTACTCAGTTTAACCAGTGTGAACTATTTTCTGATATTTCCTTTGATTTCTATTTGAAATTATCTAAAATGAAGAAAATGAGTGTTATCTTTATGAACGATAAATGTAAAATTGTCCTTCTGTGTAGGAACCTCGGTTCCTTAGCTAAATTGTGTCCGCCATTGAAATTCAGCGCAAAGTCAGTCTTCTCAAATTTTTCTGGTCGGGAGCGGCGGCTCGTTTCAACTGGGCTCCAGCGTTTCATCGGGGGAACCTTTTCCGTAAGTTCTTTGGTTGGGGGACTTAGTTCCCTCTAAGTTGGGTGTTCGGGTATTCCCTTTCCTTTTCTTTTTGTGAAGTGGTTTTGTTTTGTTTTGTTGAATAACTTATGAAAAATGTTTATTTTGTTTGTACTGTAAATTTATATCTTTCTACATTTTTGTCAATCGTATAATTTTGTGTCGAAAACAGTAAACTCACGGTACCGATTTGGACTGCCGGCGCCTGCTGTAGTTGTTTAGGGAAATTAGCGAGTTTAGGAGCGAGTCTATGAGTTTGATATGCACACACCCACGAACCTAGTAATTCCTCTTCTAGTTTAAATTCACTCTTTTATTGAGGCAACAAAAACCTTTTACAACTGGCGACCGTTTCTTCAGGAGGGTAGCATGTCAAACTCGTCGACAGATTCGTCTCGCCCGTTGACTCGCTATTTAAAAAGACTTCGTGACGAAACAGTTCGTCTTTTTTCAGAGTTACCCCCAAATTCACAGGCGCCGGAAGTTACGGATAGTTTTCTGAACCGCCATTTTTTCCAAAAGTCTCCTGCAAATTTGGGGGGGCGACAGCATGGGGGGAATGGGGGGATTGCCTCCCCCCAAAATTTACAAAATCCGACCCCCCCCTTATAGTTCAAATCCACCCCCTCCCCCACCCCCACAAGTTGCAGTTTCATCCCCCGTTGTGCCGCGACGTTCGGGGGTTCACTTTTCTAGACCTCCCCACCCCCAAAATTCTGAAAATCCACACCTACAAAATTCTGAACCTCCCCACCCCCAAAATTCTGAAAATCCACACCTACAAAATTCTGAACCTCCCCACCCCCAAAATTCTGAAAATCCACACCTACAAAATTTTGAATCTCCCCACCCCCAAAATTCTGAAAATCCACACCTACAAAATTCTGAATCTCCCCACCCCCAAAATTCTGAAAATCCACACCTACAAAATTTTGAATCTCCCCACCCCCAAGATGCTGAAATTCCACACCTACGAAATTCTGAACCCCCCCACCCCCCAATTTTTCGTGGTGCTGTTCGACCCCCGACCCCACCCAGGAATCGGCGTAGCCATTCCGCCTCCAGGGGACGGTCCTTGGGAGAAATGTCTCGGGGGGATATAAATTTTTCGGGGGCCCTGATGAATACCTGGGGTTCTCCAGCAGGTGGGGAGCCAGTGGGGCAAAATTTTGGGGGAGAACCAACTAGGGACCAGAGAGAAACGTCGGTACAGGTGTTGGGGGGACCAATTTCCGGCCCCTCTCAGATTGTTTCTCAGTTTGCTTCCCTCCCGAACGAAAATCCGGGTAATTTAGGGGCGGGTCAATTACCTATCCCCTCCCCCCAAAATCTAACAAATCAAAATTCTGAAAATTCGAATTTTCGTCGGGATTTTGATAATTTTATTTCGCCTCGTTTTGATGTTGTTCAGAGTACTCAAACTGTGCTTACGGCTATGGGGTTGCAAAATGGGGTGGCCCCTAATGGTGTGTCTGGACCGTTGTCTGGGCAAGCCGGAGAGGGACACCCTCCTCCCCAACCATCTCAAAATTTATCTTTACCTTCTAATATTTTGGGAAATGGGGTGGCCCCTAATGGTGTGTCTGGACCGTTGTCTGGGCAAGCCGGAGAGGGACCCTCCCTTTCCCAACAAATTCAAAATTCACCTTTTCCCTTAAATTCTCATTCCCCCCACATTTCCCAAGGTGGGGCTATGGCTCCTCCCCCCCAATGTACGTATTCTCTCCGGTCTCCTCAGGGTCCGCCCGATGTTGTCGGGACACTCTCCCGACAGGCCGAAAACGGTTTCCGTTCCCCTCCCAGGGATTCAAATTTTTTACAAAATTTTGGGCAAAATGTTTCGGGTTCGGCCGAAGCTGTCGGGACACTTTCTCGGCGGGCTGAAAACGGGACCTCTCTACCCCCGAATGGTTCAAATTTCCAGCAAAATTCAGGGGAAACCATTGTTTGTTCAGAAAATGGGTCTGTTTATAATTCTGCGAACAGTCAAAATTCGGGTTTTTTGTCAGAAGGGGGCGGTTCAAGTCATAACACCCCCGTATCTTATCTGGAGCAGAATTTTGGTGGGGGGCATCACCCCCCAGAGCCCAATTATCTCCCCAACACTCAAATTCCGTACAGTATTCCGGCGGCCTCGGTGGCAGATTTGCAGAAAAATACGTACGTACCGCCGGTAAATTCTCAGGCCCCGCAGTTGTCTCATTTGGGGGGGCATGTCATTCCCCGTGACCAGTATGGGACCCCTCTACCAGACCGAGCTACGGCTCCTTCTCATATTTCGGTACACCGTACTCCAGTTTGTGCCGGGGGTCCCTCCGCACCAAAATTACATCATACACAGCCTCCCCCACCTCCCCCTCTACCGGTTCCCCACCCCAGCACTCAAAATCCCCCTCTGGCTTCCCCAAGTCGCCTAGCCGCTCAGCGGGGTCGTGTAAATGATCAGGACCCCAAGTATTTTCCGATTCTTCCCCGCTCCTATGGACAACATTTGTATGAGGGCGCTCAACTTGCAGCCCCTGACCCGCACCAGCAACAAGTTCCTCAGCTTCGCTATCAACCCCCTAACGAACAGTTTCCGGAGGGGCAATATTTTATACGTACACCCGCAAATTTTCAACACGACCGCTTAGAACAGCAGGTTTTTCAGAATCCGGTTATTGCGGAACTGGACAGAAATCATTTGTGGGAAGGGTCCCAACCAAACCTTCCACCTCTTCGGGTACCGCCATACGTACCCCAACAGGCACCTGACAATCCGTATTATATGGCAGACATGGTTGCCTCTCATGCCGGTGCGACTGATTACGTATCCCAAAACCGCCCTCCTACCCCTAGTGAGACCTCCCAGCAGCGGGGACTACACTCGTCTGTGTCTTCCTTATGGGAGGGCAAGGACGCGGTGCCCCCCCCCGCTGGACAGGAACCTCCGGGGGGCAACCCCCCCAAAATTCGGCACCTACCACTTGTCCGCCAGTTTCTAATTCACAACAGGTATGTACGTATATACCGCCACCTCTCCGACCCTCACTTTCTCCCCCTCCTCCGGGTCCCCCTCCTACCCCTTCATCTTTTTCTAATCACAGTTCTCATACGGTGCACACTGTGGGGAAAAAATCCAAAACACCTAAAAGTTCTCGTCACCCCACCCCTGAGACTATGCAACCAACGGATATTTCTGTTTCCAAATTTGACACCAGTCTTTTCCGGTATTATCTCGAAGTCCTGAGGGAGGTTCCCCGTTATGACCCGAAATATGCCTATTTTGAGGATTGGCTTCCTCAATTTGAATCGGCCGTGGCGGTTCACGCGGTTCCGGAGGCTCAGTGGGGGCGCCTTCTCTGGAATAAATTATCTGGAAAAGCTCAGATTTTCGCCTCCCGTTGTGGCCCACAGGTCGTGGAGTCGTACACTGGTTTTCTCGAATTGATAAAATCTCAGTTCCCGAAACCCCAACTTTCTTTACGTGATAGATTTTCTGCGTTTGCTCATCGAAAACAACTCCATAATGAATCTGTCCGTCATTATATTTCTGAATTACAAGCTATGGCCCTCGACCTGTGGGACACCCAGGAGGAAAGGGAGGAACAATGCGTTCAACAACTTTTTGCCGGAGTCCATGACAAGTTCGCCCTTGCACTGGCCTCCCTCTACCAGAGTGAACGCCCGACCATGCAGGATGTGCGTCGTATCATTGACCGTCTGGAGTCTCGTGAAGCCAGGGCTCCGGAGGGCGACACTTTATCATATGACTTGCCTATCTATTACGTCGAAGACGGTGGTTCTGATAACAGAGCTCAGAACCAAAGAACTTCGGATTCAACTTCACAGGCAAATTTAGAAGTCGCTGCCTCCCGCCTTGGTTTCCGAGAGATGAAGGATTGGTTTGAGCAACACATCCAGGAAGCCTTGGCCAAGTGGGACGAGGAAAAACGTAAGAAATTTTCCGCCCCCTGCAGGTACTGTAAAAAGCGGGGACACCCTCCCGAAAAATGTTGGGAAAGATATCCCTCAAAAGCCCCTCCTGACTACAGACCTCGCCCCCTCCCGGAACGAGTTGACCATGTTTTGTATAATCGAACGCCTTATACCCCCCATTATCAAGGACAGACAAATCAACAACAATATTACCAACCCGTAAATTATACCCCACCTCCTTCACATACTCAGTACGCCCCCGTCCAGCCCACTCCCCAACCACCCCAATATTCTGCTCCATCTTCCACTCCTCAACCCCTGTTTTCTGCTAGCCGTCAACAGGCACCCCCTGCCCCGGTTCAAAATTTTCATCCCGCTTCTCATCAAACTCAAAATATTTCCCCTAATACGCCATATCAGCGCATTGTTATGGCAAATGCGGGTATCCCGGAGTTGTCTCAAAATTTTGTACCTGCATCGGATTCGGGAGCGGGGGCACAAGCTGCCCCTCCCTCGGGTGGGTCGACTCCCCCTTCCACCGGAGTCACTTTGCAACAGGCAAATCAAATGTTAGGTCAGTTTCATGTTTCTATGGTGTCAGCCCGGCCAGGTGGCGGTCCTGCTCCGTGGGGGGAGGGGCCCCTCCAGTCTAGTCCGGAGGCGCTTTCAATCTCCACCGAACTTGATTCTCGACACCTTGATTTGTCAATGTCAGAAGCCCAACTGTCAAGTGTTTTTTCAAAAGTAGTGCATAATTTGACCCATTTACAGGCAATTCACCGGGATACGTACAGCTTTATGCAAGAATATCACCATGCTTTGTCTAAACAAATGCGTGAAATGGCACTTTTATTAAAACGTTTATGCCCTAATCAATCGGAATATGACTCGATTATGTTTGTTGAAAAACATCCACCTTCTACTTGGGCTGCGGGTTTTTCTCCGGTTCTCGGGGGGATGCCCCCTTCCCAGCCAGCACAGGCACAGAGCGTCTCGGTGGCCACGGAGACGGAACAGCCCACCGTTATTGACACTGTGCAAGACAAGGAAAATCCTGTTTCAGGCCATTTAGCTTCTGTAGCGGTGACTCCGGGGGCCTCTGCGGGAATTGAATCCGAACAGGTACTCGCGGCAGCGGACAACATGCCCGCTATTCTTGTAACATCTGGCGCCGCAAGAATTTTGGCAATTATAGATTCCGGGGCGTCGATTTCTATCATCAGTCCCCGAACAGTCCAAAGAATCTTGGCCAGTGGGGCGGAGGTTCGTTTTGACCACCCTGATCCTATCACTGCCGTCACTTCAAATAACGCCCCCCTGAAAATTTCAGCCAAAGTTTTTGTTATTTTCACAGTGGGGTGCAAAGAATACGGTTGGTCTTTTCATATGGCTCCAGAATTCTATCGTGATATGTTAATTGGTACGGATTTTATGAAAATGTTCCAGTGGGATTTGTTATTTTCTTCAAATGAGGTTAATATGCAAGGCATCCGTCATCCCCTACTTTCCGCGGTTGACATCCGGGCCGAATTTTTAGCAAATTGGTGTGATGAAACTCCGGCAGTGATGGCAGTGGATGTAGTAGTTCCCCCCACCTCGGAGGTCTGGGCGCAGGCTCGAACCTCCTCCTCTGTTCGGGGACCACTGTGTTTTTTCGACCCCATGGAATCTTTATTGTCTGAACACAAAATTCTACCTTATGCTGGGGTGGTTCAAATTTTGGAAAATTTCTTTGAACTTCTAATGGTAAATCCTACTCCGGCTCCAATTACAATTCCACGAGCCACAGTTCTTGGGTCGGTTACCCCTGTGCGGGATTATTCCGCCCGGGAACCCGTTTTGGGTGATCTTAACATCTTTACTCCAGCCCAAGTTCATTTAGACGAATTTGCACGCGATTTGCTTTTTGCTGTTGACGCACGTATGGGGGACCCTCCACTCAAGGAAGGTTCTCCATTCGACCCATATCTACAGCAAAAGGCTCAAGATGACCAGCAAATTGTGTTTCAGTGCCACGAAGAAAACATGGACTCAAATATTTTTTCAAAAGAGGGGGTAGGCCACCCCCTAGAAGAAGAAAATTTGGAGTTAGAAGTTGTGAAAGAAAATACCACCCTAGCAAAGGCATTGTCCACTCCCCCAGAACCTCAAAAATTTTCAAAAGAGGGGGTAGCCTCCCCCTCATCATGCCAGACAATTGTTTTAAAACCTTCTTTAATTTCTTCAGAACATTTAGCACCTTTACCTGAAGATTTGAAAAGGCCTTTTCCGTTAGTTTCAGTGGGGTTTTCTGACCAGCTCCAATATTGGGTTGAAGATTCCCCTAAGTCGCAGGAGGACGTTTCTTCCGGGGGAGGTAGTCTGGGCCGTTGTCCGGGTGACTCTCCTGGGGAACTCCCTGGTGTGTCTGGGCTGTTGTCCGGGCAAGCCAGCGGAGAGTCCACTGGTCCTGCGTCTTCGGAGAATCTAGTGGGGGAAGAGGAGTGTGAAGCTCTTGAACCTGGGCCGTGGGTCCCGGTCAAATTCACAAGGCAAGTACATCCGGGTGAGCCCGGGTATACGTATTTAACACGCCAACAATTACTAGAAATGTCGACTCAGACAAATCTTCCCTCCGAGGAGGCAGCCTCTCCAGAAAAAGGGGGCACCTCCAATAAACTGGTCGAAATTGTAAATTCTCCTGCTTTCGCGGAAGCAGAAAGACGCGCTCTCTTGTTTGAAAAAATCAAACTTGCCGACTGTTGCCTGACGCGTAGGAATCAGCGCAGGTTGAAACTTATGATCTTGAATTTTCCAAATATTTGGGACGCAGCCGGGGGCTGTGGTAAAACCGAAATTGATTATCATTATATCGAAATTGAACCCGGAAAACGTCCTATAAAAGCGCGGGCATACAAGGTCAACCCTGCACAAAGGCAAATTATAGATGAAAAACTTGCTGCATGGTTGGAACAGGGACTCATACAGCCCTCCAGGAGCCCCTGGGCTTCTCCCATTATTCTGGTCGCCAAAAAGGACGGGGACTGGAGGTTATGTGTTGACTACCGGAAATTGAATGCAATCACGAAAAAGGATTGCTACCCCATTCCCTATATTCATGGACTTTTTGAGGCAATTTTGGGCCATTCCATCTTTTCTAAATTAGATTTGGCCTCCGGTTTTCATCAAATTCCTATCTATCCTCCGGACCGGGAGAAAACCGCCTTTATCACCCACTCCGGGCTGTATGAGTTCAAGGTCATGCCGTTCGGACTATGCAATGCTCCGTCTACCTTTCAACGCATTATAGATCGCATAATGGAAGGGTTCACGGTTTATATTGACGACATTTTGATATCTAGTGCTACAGAATTTGACCATTTGGATAAACTTCTTGAAATCTTTCTACGTTGTTCAAGAGAGCGCGTCATTCTAAAACTGTCAAAATGCGAATTTGCAAAATCTTCTATGCCCTTTTTGGGTCATGTTCTGTCTGCCTCCGGGATCTCCACGGATCCGGAGAAAATTCGTGTCGTTAGAGATTTTTCTGTTCCACAAACTGTGAAAGATGTCCAAAGTTTTCTGGGTTTAGCGGGGTATTACAGGCGATTTGTTCCGAATTTTTCCAAAATTGCTCACCCCCTGAACTCTCTACTCAAAAAGGATGCAGAATTCATTTGGTCTAGTGCTTGTCAAGCGGCTTTTGAAACCTTAAAAGAAAAGTTGATTACGGCTCCTGTATTGGTGTATCCGGACTTTTCGAAGCGGTTCACCTTGGCCACGGATGCCAGCTTTTTAGGTATTGCAGCTGTCCTCCAGCAAACCGACGAACAAGGTAAATTTCATCCGGTTGCATATGCCGCCCGGGCGCTGACCACAGCTGAAAAGAACTATCATGTGACTGAGTTAGAAGCCCTGGCCATTTTCTTTGGAATTTCATATTTTCAACATTATTTGATTTTGTATGAATTTGATGTCATTACTGACCATAAAGCACTCGAGTATATGCTGGGTGACCAAGTGGTACCAAAAACTGCCCTTGGCCGAGTAGCCCGGTGGAGGGCCTTCCTTCGTTCTTTTCGGTTTCGGGTAATTCAGCGCCCGGGTGTCACAAATGGTGCTCCGGATGCACTGTCTCGAAATCCTCCTGAAATACCTGGTTCTTTCGCAGACCACCCTAAAATTCCAGAATTTTTATTCGCGATAACGAACATGGAGGACGAGTATGAGGGCCCTGAGGACCCGCTGGCATCCGAGGCCGGAATTGAAATTTGGAAACAAGCCTTACAATCGGACACTTTTACAGCAAATATGTTGAAATTTCTACAGGACAAAACTCTACCGAAGGATCCGGTGGAGGCATACGCAATACGTAAAACTTCTTCAGATTATTATGTTGAAAATGAAATTTTACACCGGAGACTTAAGTTCAAACGCCGCGATCCTCTAAAGTTGATAGTAGTCCCCCGGGATTGTCGTAAATACGTATTTGACGAATGTCATAACACCTTGTTTGCTGGGTGTCACAATGGGAGGGATCGCACCTTGGGAATGATTTCTGGAAAATATTTTTGGGAAACTTTAACTCAGGATATAAACCGGTATTTGGATTTATGTCAAGTTTGTGCTGCATGTAATCCCGGACCTCGCAAAAAGCAGGCCTGGATGCGTTTTTTCACTCCCGTAGAAGCCCCTTTTGAGAGGCTCTCCATGGACGTTATGCACGCCCCTCCGACTTCTTCTGGGAACTCTAAAGTATTGGTTGTGGTTGATTTTCTGACACGTTGGGGTTGGGCTTTTCCTATGCCTAATGAACAAACTCAAACGATTGCTAAAAATTTTGCTGAAAATATCATTGCGGTTCACGGAGCTCCCCGAGAAATTCTTACGGACAAGGGTACTCCCTTTTGTTCTGCTCTTATGGAGTCCTTGTGTAAACTTTTGGGAACGAAAAAGGTACGTACTACCGCTTACCACCCTCAGACCAACGGGGCGTGCGAAAGACTAAATGGAACCTTAAAGGGACTTCTACGGAAAGCAATTTTGGGGTTTAACAAAGAATGGGACGAATTAATTCCGTGGGTTTTGTTCGCCTATCGTTCTACTCCACATGCCTCTACCGGTGAATCCCCCTATTATTTACTGTTTGGTCAAGATCCCCGGATATTTTCTCAAAATTTACTTAGTCGCAAGGATCCACTTGCTAAAGAATTTACTCCTTCGTATATTGAAGATTTACGTGAAAAATTACAGTATTCTCGCCAAATTCTCAAAGAATACACTCAAGAGGTTTTGGAAAAACGGCGAGCTACGTATGATGCAAAAACTAAAGTTGTCGAGTACAAAGAAAATATGTTGGTTTGGAAAGATGTTTCTCAGGCAAACATCCCTAGGGGGGCCAGCCGCAAATTTCTCCCCATGTTTCAGGGTCCCTTCCGCGTTATAAAGGTGGTCTCTCCCACTAATGTTGAAATTTTGTCTACTCATCGTTCGGATGCTACTCCGGAATTGATCAATGTGAATCGCCTAAAACCCTTTTATTCATAATTTGTTTTCTTTTGCCCGGTTAATTTTCCTTCTCCTTGAATTTTATTCATTTTAAAATTTTAGAATTTTATTCATTTCAAACGAGCAAAATACTTTATAAATTTATTCCCTTGATTCTATAAAAAGCTATTGTCAACCTCGGTACTATTGTTTAACATTTTATTCATTTTTACTAACATTTCTTTTATCTTTACACTTTTCTATTGCCTTTTTATCTTTCCCATTTGTATTTTACTAATCTACTGTATGTGTTATGTAATTGTTTATTTATTCCAGTACGCGCTTGCTTTGATTCTGTTGCTCTCTAGTCAGTGCCTTAGGCCAATTCTGGAGGACATTTTGGTAGGTTTTCAATAAGTTTCCTAATTTTTCTCTTGTTTTAGTACCATGCCATACGGAACAGCAAAATTGGGTAAGTTTAAAGGTGCACAACCAGCAAAACGAGGGGCTTCTATTTCTTTACCACCGGTGTCTGAGGGGCCGGAATATGAAATTCCAGCGGATATTTGGCATCTTATCAAATCCAGTCAATTTGACCCTACATGGGACACTATGCCTTTTCCACCGACACCTGGTTATAGAGTAATTGCGGGGGGGGGGTACCCGCAGTACGAGAATCAAAATCACTTTTTGCTTTTGCAGTTGAAGATAAAAATTTTCCTTCTACTCCAGAACCTGTGCCTCCTTCTATTTATTATGCAAAAGAATCGTCTCGTATGCAAAAAGTTGCTGCTTTATTTAGCTGTTATCCTACTCCAGCTACTTTTGACCCGCCTAAACATCTTTTAGACTTGGGGGCACGCCCTATAACTTTAGCGGAACCAGGTCTAACTACTCCTCCGGGGTTGGTTGCTTATACCGACGTCCGACACGCACGATTTCAGAGGGTAGATCCAAAATTTATACTGGAGTTTCATTATCACAATATTGGTAAATCACTTAGGGGAGAATTTCCACATCCTCCGCCAACAGAGTAGAGTACATACGTATACAGGTATAGTTTGGTTGCACAGTTTTATGTTTCGTATTTATCTGTATGTTTTGTGTTCTAGGTTTCTGTTCGTGTTGTGGGTTGTGAATTTTTGAGTAGCTGATAGAATTTATTTTCCCGTGAATTCGGAAAATTTTGAGGTTAGAATAAATTCTTTTCTCCTCCGGTTTAGATTTTATACGTATTCTGGTATTTATATTTTATAATGACAACTCCTTCAAGAGTATGTTTTGATCCACGCCCGTGTAGATATGATTTGACAAATGCCGGGCAGCCAATGTATGTACCACTCCGGGGTAAAATTGCTCCGGGAGAACATCTTCCTCCGGTGTTGAACCAGGAATTGGAATTGGGTCCCGGTGTGCCCTACCGTGGGGGGTGGGTTAACCCGGCGGATTTACGTTATGAAAATATTGCGGCTATGATTCTTGACCCTTCTGAATTGGATCCGCCTACTTGCAAGAAATTTATTGAATTAGCCGCTCATTTTGGGTATTTCATGTTCCCGGCTTATTTTCTCCCCCCTTCTTATTTACGCGAAAAAGGGGCTCCTACCTTGTATATGACTTGTCCTTCCGCTCCCTTATTGGTAAAAAATGAGCGCGAAGTTATTTTACAGAAATTAGCTCCTTCTGTTTTGCTGCAAAAATTCAGGGAGGCTATGCCGGCCCCGACTTCTCCTGTGTCTTCCCCTCCGGGGTCCCTCCTATATAATCTTACATCGGAGGAAGAGTCTGAGTAGGTAAAAGGATGTTGATGTTATGCACGTATTGTTGTATGTTGTGTTTGTCGTGTTTATTGTGTCTTTTTATTCTAGAAAAGTTGTGCGTATTCAGGAAATCCTCTCTCCCCTACACGTTGTAAGGCTATTTGGTGGGTTGTTTGTTTTTCATTTTGAATTATATATGTGAAATGTCTGATCGTTTTGTGTATTCTCAGCAGGGGTTGGCACCTCGTCGAAATTTGTTAGGCTACGCCTCTCCGCGTTTGGGTTTTCCCCCGATGAGATTCCCTGTTCGTCCAAATTTACGTCCCACGATTTCAGATTTCCCTCGTTCGGTTTCGGCTGTTGAATTTCCCAATTACACGCCTCCAGTGATTACTCCGGAATATCAATCTAGGCATCATTCGGAACCCGAATTGGGAGCCTTTTCGCTAGGTGGTTCTCCGGGGTGGGTTACCGAGCATGGGCCGACCCCCTCTCTTTTGCGCATGTCCCCTCCCTCCTATGGGTCCTCTTACAGTTTACCCAGTACGGTGGAATGTACTTGTACCCCGTCGGGTCGTGTGGTGTATTCGCGCCAAATGGCGGTTGCACGTAGGCACCTAGAAGGGTATGCCCCTATGCGTCCGGGTTTTCCCCCGATGAGGTATCCTATTCGTCCGGAGTTGCTTTCACCAGAAGCTAATTTTCCTAGGTGTATTTCAAACTTTGAATTTCCAAATTATTCCGGCTACCCAATTACCCACGACTATCAGACTTTGCATTATTCGGAACCTGAGTTGGGAGTTTATTCTATACTCGATCATCCGCTTCGTTTTACCAGGCGTAGATCGACCTCCCTATCTTCACTGTCGTCTCCCCCTTCATATACGTCCTTGCTCAGTTTACCTACTACCACTACGCAAACTTTGCAAAATTTTACCTTTACTACTGCAACATTACCCTCTGGGTCTAGTGGGACGTCTGGTTCTTTTATTAGGCCGGGTCACTATTCTGCGGTGCCTCCTCCTCCGTCCTATGAGTCCTCTCAAAGTTTCTCTACCACGACGACTCGAAATTTTTCAAATCCTACTTCTACTGCGGGCACACGACCTCGTATTTTTCCTTGTACGAGTACCTCTCCTTCGTCTAGATCTGCCTCCCCTTTTCGAACTGAAAATTATTACTATGATTCGATTCCAACCATGTTGACCTCTCCAAATTCGACGTGGGACACCTATTCTATTGATGGGCATTTACAACCTCGCTATCCTGCCGGGGCTGGGAGGTCTCCTGCGCGTTACTCCTTACCACCAAATTTTCATCCCTTTTTACTTTCAAGGGAAGTTCAAACGTATGTTCCCTCAGTTTCTGTCCCTCTCGCTCCTCCTCCGCTTCCTCCCCGACCCGGTGCACCCCCAGCTCCTAATACTATTCGTTTTCCTGCACTGATACCACCGGGAGGCTCGGTAAATGCTTGCACAGTCACCTTGTTTCAATTACCGTGGGGCCACCGGTTAGTAGCAAATTCTCCGCGTTATGCTCGTCCGGGTATTTGTTCTCAGTGTGGGCAGCCGGCAGCACGTTCGTATGAAAGGGGGGATATTTTCATGTCTACCCCTCCTGGGTTTTTGGATGAAACTTTTACTGGGTCGCCATATAATAGTTTATCTGAAAATTCTCGTATTTTGGCTGAGGCCATTGTTTCGGATGTTTCGTTTTGGCGTTGGGACCCTGTTGATAGATGCCTTCGTCCTCAAAATCCTATGCCCTAAAGGGTTAAAACAATGATGGGTGGCAGAATTTTCTGTTATGCGTGTAGGTACGTATTGTTTTCTTAAGTTGTATGTTTATACTAATTTACTTGTATCATTGGCTTATTTCGCATGTGAGGGGCTTATTTCTATAAAATTTATGTGGGAAGTTTTAATATGTTTTCTAAGATTTCATAAAAATTTTCTTGAATTTATATTTTGTTTAGATAAATCAAATTGCCTTCCAGTGTTCCTCTGGTGCGCCCATCATTGCCGTCGGTCTGTACGTTTTCACGAAGTATTTCAAATGTCGGACCAATCTCCATTTGTTTCCCGAGCAATTGAGGTGGTCTCGGACCATGATTCTTCTATAGAGGTTGTGGATCAAAGTTCTCCGCCTGCCCTTCCAGTAGAAAGAAATTCTGCTCCAGTGGTCACTACCACAATTTCAGCGTTTCCGGCCCTGCCAAATTTACCTATTCTTCAGAGGGCACCACATGTCCGCCCTAACCCTTTCCAGGAACATTCTTATCCTATTCCTATTAGATCCAGACAGCCTGTCGGGGATCTCACACCCCCAGGACTTTTTATTCAAAATTTCTCTCCGCCGTTTGCTCCGCGGGTGGTTCGTCAGGGTGCGCCTCCTCAAGGGACCCCGGTCCATATTGTGGTCAGGTACCCACTGCCTGTCGGGCGCGTGCACCCTTACTTGGCATCCCGTCCTGTGATGCCGCGGCCGCCGCCGACACGACCACCTCCCGGAGTCCAGAATATTGTTGCTTTGCACCAAACCCCGCAGGGGTATGTCTCCGGGCCTATGTCTCCGGAATTTTCCAGGATTGAAAATTGCCCCACCTGTGGCCAGCGGGCTCCGCGTATATTTCACCGTGGAGAATTCACCATGACGTATCATGGTGCGGGAGTTCCTCTCAATGCGAGATTTCGGGCACCAGAAAATCTTCGTCCGCTTCACCCAGCTTTTGGGTCGGACACCTCTTATTGGTGGTGGGATTCCGCCCACCAGTGCTTGCGCCCTCGGTCCTGGTGAGCCAGTATTGGAGGAACACTGGACGCTCAAATTTTGCCTTTTAAAACGAGTTTTATTTGCTTGGTATAAAAATTTGGCTAATTTTGTTGTACGCTTGTATATATGTTACTAATGCATTTTTGTTTTGTGTTTAGGTAAAAAGTGGTTGTGTTCCTACGGGCCTATGTCAATGCACCAGTGAATCCAGTGGTATTTGTTCTGTGTCTGTAGTTTAGTTTTGTTGTATTGTGGGTGTATATGTAATTTTTATTCTCTTTTGCGGTGAAAATTCTGACTATCTTGGTTTTGTTTTAAAATTTTCTGAAAAAACTTGTGTAATGCAACGTGATTCGGATCAGTCAGAGGAGCCGGATGCTCCCGGAGGTGATGCTCAGCAGGCGGGATCTGCTCAGGAGGAGGACGATCAGCCCTCCATAGTCCAAATTTACCTCGAAGCCGAACTAGAGAGGGCTGGGGCTTCGACGTCATCTTCTCCGGGGTGTTCTACGTGGGGCCGAGCTGCCAGTGACGCTACTCTCAATTTGGCGCAGGCGTTTCCCCCTAACCTGTCGAAGACCCCGCGTCTGCGCCGTTGTGCGGGCAACGGTTCTTCGTCAGGTTCAGCGGCGGATCCTGTCCTGCGTCGTGCAGCAGAGGCAGCAGCGAGGTCCTCTAAGGAGCCCAAGACCAATACAAATGCTCCCCTCACCAAGGACGATTTAGATGAACATTTGAGGCAAAGGGAAATTCACCCTGTGACAATCCCGGCTTTCATTGAATCCCAGGAACTTAAAAATTGGGAGGCCGCTGTGCAGAAATGGGCAAGGGAGCCGAGTAGTTTAAAACCTCGAGACTCTCGTGACACTATCACGATAATTTCCAGGCTCCAGCAGCTTTATGCCAAAGTTCAGGACATCTATAACATGGCAGATAGTGCTCGCTTTTTGACTCTCTCCTATGTGAAACATCAAGGCTCTTTCCCAGATTCGTCTACTGGACCAGCCCTTTCCATCTTGTTGATTGCAGTTCCAGAGCATCCGCTTAAATTTTCTTCCGAAATTGATCCACTCTGTTTTCATGCTCCTAGTCAATGTACGCACAGTCTAAATTTCAAGGTTTTTATGTTTTTGATTCCTCGAATTTATATGGATGTTCCTTCCTGGTCGCTCATCAGATACGGCTTGCAGCCAATTTTGTACAACACGCCTTTCCCGATTTTCGCCATAGGTGCTGTTGATACGGTTCGGGTTCTGTATACGACCTTGGTCATCGATGCTAGAAATTCTATTGTTGATTTGAATCATCTTGCCGACTACATTGCGGAGCGGCCTTTGCCTTCTGGTCTTCGTCCCCGGGGTTCAGGTCATCGAAAAGGCCCGCACATTTGGAACACTAAGGGTGATCCTAAAAAGGGTATCTCTTCATATCCAGCGAAGCCGCCGTCTCCTGGCACGAGGTTGGATCGGCCTTTCAAGTGGTTTCAGGAAACTCTTTTGCAGTACCCTCCGGACAGAGTTCGTCGCTCCTACCTTGCTGATAATTCTGTCACTCCTTTACAGGAAGAAACTGTTTTAGAGTACGGGCTGGTCCAGATTAGGGATACGTACATGTCTGTGCACATGCTGTGCCTCTACTCTCCTCTTTTAGAACAGGACTTTTTACGGCTCCGAAAACAGCGGTCCTATGGACAGAAAGGTCTGGACAAGGCATTGCGCGAATTGTCGAGTTTGCCTGTTGTCAATAAGCCTGTTCCGGTTGTGGATCCTCCTTTTGACTATACACAGATGATTTTTCTCAAGTTTGAACCTAACAAGGGTAGGAGTAAGGGTGATAAAATCTCGGCACACCTTCGCCCGGAGCTCTCGGTCTCCACTGCACAGAACCCTCGGATTCCTGGGGTTGAAGTTCGGGATAAAGAAATTTTTGTCTCTGCGCCTCTCAGGGCGAATCCGCCGGTGTTAGGTACTAAGGCGGAAAAGGTTCCGGGAGCTGCGAAGCGTGCCAAGGAGGCACTGCAGGAGGAGCAAGACTTCCGGGCGGTCGAGGAGAACGAGGACCCGGAGGAATTACCAGTAGATCATCAGCCAAGTCAGCTGAATTTGGCAAGTTTTCCAACTTCTCCTCCGGGAACTCCTCCTCACTCTCCACTTTCACCTATGGATACGTCTGTTGGGCGTTTGTTAATTGACGAACACCCGCGTGCTCGCTCTAGGTCACCTCCACGGTCGGGTGCGGGCGCGGTCGGTTCTGGGCGGTCTTCTCACTTCAGAAATCGCTCCGTTCCTACACGTTCCGGTCTCACCCTACACATGGATGACCTATTGGGCATGTATGCAGATATGCCTAAAAAGCCTACTCTTCCGGAGGCTGCTGAAGCTTCACGCAAATATTATGAGCGAATGGCCGCCCGGACTGCTGCGTCGGCCGCTTCTTCGGCTGCTGTCGCCGCTTCGGCTTCTTCGGCTGCTGTTGCTGCTCCCGTTGCCCCGGCTGCCGCCGTGGCGTCCGCTGCACCGGTTACTACTGCTGCTGCGCCGCTCCCGGCGCCTGCTCCGGTTTTGCTTCCGCCGGCTTCAGTATCTATTCCGGTGAAAACTACCAAACTTCGGAAAACTGTGGTTCAAACTTCTACAGGGGAGGTTTCTATTGCGCAGCCTGTTCCATCTTCGTCAGGCATAAGTGCGTCTAGCAGTTTAGAGTCTCTCCCTCACTGCCCGCCCCATACGTCTGCTCAGTCTGAGTCTTCTACTATGGACTTTAGTGTTCTTCCGGGTGGTGGCTATTTTGTTGATCGTGGTCCGGGTACTCCTGGGGTCACGACCTCTAGTCTGTTTCCGACATCTGCTCCACCTGTGACGCTTTCTGTTCCGAGTTCCACTCCGGTTCGAGCAAGGCTTCCGCAACAACAGCCGCCTGTTTCGCAAACTGAGGTGCGGATGGCTCCGGTGGTCCAGCCCCCGGTGGTTTCTGTTTCTTCAGCTCAGGCTCCAGTTCTCCGGCTTCGACAGGAGGGGTTGACTCCCCCCCTTCCGCCCGTTCCTACTTCCATCCCACCTCTGCGTTTTTCTACTCCCCATCGACCTCACCAAATTGGTCTTTCTCCCGCTTTGGATATGTCCGTTTCAGTTTCTGGGCTTGATGACACTTTTCGTCGCCTCACTCAGGACTCATTTTTTCAGCTTTTGTCCGACATCAGTACTCCACAACAGCTTTTTGCTTTAGAACAATACGGGCTGACTCAACTTCAAATTTTTAACAAATTGGGAATTCCACCTCCCTGGAAACCTTTGGCTTTTATTCATGCTGTTCTTAAAATTGACGCTTCTCACATGCCAAATTTATTTAAAATCTTTTACCCGGAACCCCCGGTTAACCCTCTATTGGATATGTCGGCCGGAGGGCTGTCGTCTTTGATGAATCTAAATCTCTCTGGGCTATCCGGTGGGTCGGACGCTGCGGCCCCGGGTTCGGGCCCTTTGCGGTCTACCCCTGGTTCCGAGCTTCCGTCTGCTCCGGTGGTGCAGGTTGTGGGTGTCTCGGATCAACCTGGGCCATCCCATCGTCCAGATATTCCTGCGGTTTTGGATGTTCCAATGCAGGAGGAACAGGTGGTTCAGCTTCATGCTCCGCCTCCACAGCCTCCGCCTCTTCAGGTCGCTCCCTATGTGGTTGCGCCGCCGGCGGATCTTCCGGCTGATAGGCAGATTGTTTGGCCTGAGTCCCACTTCCTCTTTCCGCGCAAATTAGTTTTGGATGTGACAGGCCTGGTGACAGGTTCTCTTTCGTCTGAGGTAGCTCCTACTATTTTGGTTGATCAGCGTCCGCAGTATATTGTTCAGCCTCCGCCTGGTCCGTATAAAGCGACCAAGATCATTCGTGAACGTGGCCTGGCTCAGATTCCTCCGGATTTGAAGAAGTTCAACGAGTGTCCGCCCAACTTTGGCGATCCGACGAAACAGCTGCCGTGTGGTACCCAGCGCTTCACTGGTCCACAGGTGGTCGACGAAGCTTTCTGGCCTGGTGTTCACTATCTGATTCACCATTACCCGCACATGGTTCCCTTCCGGATCCACTCAGAGCCTTATTGGCAGATAGCGTGTCTTCCGGACCTGCAGTCCAAGATTGATGGGTCTTCATTGAACCCATATTTTATCGCCATCTATAACTATTGGGACGACGTTTTTCGTCGCAATGATATTCCTTTTGCGGTGACGCGTAACGTTTATGACAACTTTTTGTTGCGCATAAGGAACCTTTTTCCGGGAGCAGAGGTGATTTGCACCCCTACGGAGCACAAGTTCGTCACTTCAGATGGATCTCCGTACCCAACTCTGGACCGCTTTCGCTGGACTGTTAAGTTGGATTTTCCTCCGATCTACCGTCGGGGCGTGTTGGAGTTTGACTCCTTCCGTCTGGTGGGGCAGGCCTCCAATCTGTGGGCTGCTGTTGCGGCTGCTGCTGCTAAAATTTTTCCGTTTATTAACATCTACCCAGTCTATCTGATGGCTCGTGGCTCGCCGTCTAAATACGTGAATTTTATCACTAGGATCACTACGGACCTCGCTACCTTAGCGGAGGATACAGTTAATCAGGTTTGGGCGCATTCCTACAACCAGCCTCATCAAGCCGCGAGGACTCGCCAGGTTGTCTGGTTTAAGGGCCCTACTAATATGGCCTCCAACATGTGGATCGTCCAACCTGATCCCCTCTCTGGCTCTCAGGACCCCGTTTACATCCAATGGGGGGACGAAGAATTTGGTACTTCTGAACAGCTGTACCACTGGCGTAAGTTCGAAGATTTTTTCGGCGTTAAGGAGCCGGCTAGAGTAGTGGCCTCCATGGAGTGCCCTTTCCAAGCCAAATACTTGGCTGAGGAATTCATGGCAAAATGGATTCCTAGAGAGTCCGTTTTGCGTCAAATGTGGCACGCAAAAACGGGTCCGGGTTCCTTGATTCGAGCAGTGGTCATGCTCGACGTCATCCGGGCCAAGGCGGCCTAGTGTCCTCAGTTCCGCCGTTGGTTACACGACACCGGCGTAGCCTATTTGGTTGAAGCGGTGCCTGGTGACTCCTACTGGAGTTGTGGCTATGATGCCTTGGAACTTCAGGCTATGCCACCGGCCCGCCGCCGCGAAGTTCTTACTGCCGAAAATCCAAAGGGGCAGAATTGGATGGGCAAGATCTGTATGATCGTCAGACGGGAACTTTTCCCACAGCTTCCTCATGAGCTGTCGGTCCGCGAGGCTGAGCAACACCTCCGGGAGGCGGTTAGGTATCCTGCTCCTGTGTAGTTGTTTGTTTTTGTGTATGTGGCGGGGTGGGATATTCATGTGGCCCGTACTCAGGGGGGTATCGTGTTTTGTTATGTTCTGCGTATATATCGGGGGGGCATTTGTTCTTTGTTCTTAAATGTTCTCTAACACTGACTTTTTTCTCCTCTCTTGATAAAAGTATTCTTTTACTTGAATTTTATGTGAAAAAGGCGGAAGATGAAAATTCAGCTTGACTCTTGCATGAATGATGAATTATTTAACTTGAAAAGTGGAATATCCTTTTCCAGTGTCCTAAAATTCATGAATTCTTTTGTGTTTTCTTTTTATCTTGTGGACGACTACTTATCTTATTTTATCAAAATTTTATCTTTAAATTTTATTTTAACATGCAATAGTACTGGGGTTGTTCTACCGTCCCGTATCATGGCCGGTCCGTGGTTGCTCGTCGCCTGTGTCTGGCTTATGGCTGGGCAAGGGTGGGCGGTCAACCCCGGACCGGCATCTTAGATTCCGTAGTTTATTCTTTTCGCTTTTCTTGATTTTCGGCGCAGTCTACGGTCGCTGGTTGTCTGGATACTCTCTGGGCTGCAGTTGCCGTAGGCTCGCGCTTTCTCTCTCCTAAATTAATCGGGCCTTATTATGTACTGTTTCGGCCTATGTGCCTTATATTTGTGACTGTGGCATACGTGCCTTATATGATGATGCTATTTTTTGTCTACTGTAGGCCTCTGTGCCGTATGTTAATCCCCATATATATGCCGTATTTACTCCCTTTTTGTTTGTTTGTTGTTTACTGTAACATACGTCCCCTTCCCTCCCCCCCAGTCCCCTTCTTGCGGCGAGTTCCCTTTTCTGCTAATGTGTCTGCTGTGTAAACTATTTTTCCCATAGGCGAGCTGCTGTGTGCCTACTCTTGGAGCGGCCCGGGTGATTGGTGTTGGGCCTGGTTCTGCTTTTGACCGGTGTATGGGGTTGGTCCGGAGCGGCTTGCGCCGAGGGGCGCCCGCTCTCCTCCCGGAGGTTGGTCCAAAGTCCGGTTGATGGAAGTCCCGGAGGGTTTCTCGGCTGCCTCTTTTGCTTTATGCTATATGAACTTTGCTCTGCTTTGCCATCAGTCATCAGTACATACTTTTATGACAGTCAACTGTGTGATCTATGTTATATTCCGGTTATCTCCTCCCACTCGTCCGCTCCCCCTCCCCCTTTCCCATTTTTTCTAATCGTGTTGTGTGTTTTTCATTCCATTTTTCTGCTTTATTTTGTCTGATAGCTTTAACAGGATGGGGGGAATATACTTAGGGTTTATACTTTATGGGTTTTTCGTTCGATTATTATCCTTTCAAAATTCTATTGATCTTTCAAACTTTCTAACTTTACTTTCGCAGTTTCTTTTGAGCTTTTTCAAAGGGGTGCCCTCTAGTTCGGCTTGTCCGTCCTATATTATGTCGTATTTTAATCTCCTGTTTTGTTTCTTTTACTACTGTTTATCGTACCGCGGGTTTACTTGCATAATTTTGTACTGCCATTTACATCTGCCAGTTTTGCCATTTTTGTTGGTGCAGCTATAATTCCATGTGTGCTTTATTTTTATGCAGCTTTATAACGGCATTTAATCAGATTCGTACATAATATGTTTACTCCGGGGGAGGCTTCCCTGGACTGGATACGTGCATGTTTTCGCTCTTTTCGCGCAATTTCTCATAAATTTTTATAAATTTTCCTCCGGTGTAGCCTCTCCCGGAGCACCTATATATCCATATTTTTCATATATAACCGGGGTTTCAAATTCTATTTCTTTGTCTAGTTATTCATAGTATATTTCTACTGTATAGTCGTCTAGTTCTAGTATGTGTAGCCTTGTATTTGTGCTCCCGTAGTGTGATGTTTGCATAGAGTTTCCCCTTCTCTCTCTATAAAATTTTCGGGTTACTCTCCCTTTTGAGACCTGCGCTCCCGCCGCGGCTGAAGGGTTCTATGTCTTTTGTGTTGAGTCCATGTACTCTAATGTTTGTGTGTGGTCCGGCACGTGCCGAAGTAGCTTTACCCGTGTCTCGAAAACAGACCCCTAAAATTTGGCAAAGCCAGGGGCTCGAGTGAGATACAATTTTAATTCTTCTGTTTTCTAAAACGACGTTTTATCTTTACTAGTACCTAAGCTACGTAGGTTAACCCTCATTTTTATTGGCTAATGCTTTTGCCTGGAGGCCGCGGCGAGGGCGCGCGTTTCAAAAGAGGGGGTAATCTGTGAACTATTTTCCGATATTTCCTTTGATTTCTATTTGAAATTATCTAAAATGGAGAAAATGCAGTGTTATCTTTATGAACGATAAATGGAAAATTACACTTCTGTGTAGGAACCTCGGTTCCTTAGCTAAGTCGTGTCCGCCATTGAAATCAGGCGCAAAAGTCAGTCTTCTCAGATTTGTCACACTGGACGGTTGTGTTGGGGCTCTCGTCGCTACTTGGTTGGGAGACACTTTTGTAAGTCTTTGGCTGGGGGACTCGGTTCCCTTTCAAGTTGGGTGTTAGATTCTCTTTTCCCTTTTATTTTTCAGAGGTAAACTTTGTTTTCCTGTGTGTTGAATCATTTGTGAAAATGTTCGTCTGTTTTGAACTGTAAAACTTATGTCCTTTTAATTTTTGTCAATCGTATTCTTTTTGTATCAAAACAGTAAACTCACGGTACCGATTTGGACTGCCGGCGCCTGCTGTAGTTGGTCAGGGACTTAGCGAGTTTAGGAGCGAGACTACGGGTTTGACATGCACACACTCACGAACCTAGCAACTCTTCATTTAATTTAAATTATCTGTTTACTGGCAACAACCAATTCTTTACACCAGCAACCATTACTCACATCTTTGGCTTTCTGAATAAGAACTAGACTTGTGAACTCGAGTTTGCTGAGAAACTTGAAAGTTTGGCGAGAATATCGTAGTTTTTGAACAGTTTTGACAATATCACTGTATTGGAAATTAATTTTGGGACGAAATGTTACTTTTCGGGCAATTTCTTGCACTCTTGTGCAAGAAATTGCAGTTACAACGTGACTTTGCCTTGCACGTCTTGCTTCTATGCAGTCCAGACTGGAAAAGTGAGATTGAGGCTATTTTGAGCCCTTTCGAAACAGGCAGACTTTAATTGTCTTGAAACGCGTAACGTTAATTTGTCCGAAACCTTTTGTTTTCTAGGCCCGGACGAGGAAGATGACAACTTCCTGCTTGTAACAACACTAGTTAATTAGAAAAGAGTCAGCACGCAGGTTTGACAAAAGTGCAATAGCTAAGTTTAGGACCTCCAACTTCCCGGGTCCTAAACGAGGAAGGTAACAATTTCCTGTTTTAACAAACATCAAACTTCGGAAAACTGGCTATTTCATTGACTTTGGTAGTTTTGCCTGTATTAGAAGATGGTTCTGTTAAGCTATCCCTAACACCTAGTTCCGCTACGCTATTCATAATATCTACGTAACTACTTGTTATTTCCTTCATTTCAGGTACCTTGTTGATTACTACTTAATATTGATTAACAAATTCACAGGGACGGCACTGTAACTTTAAAACAACCTACATCATTGGTCTTACGTACTATTCTCATACGTTTCATGCGGAATTTGCGAAAACAACAGTTTTTTTGGACAGGCAATGCATTGCTTTTGAGTAAAAAGATCAACTATTGGAGAGTCTTCCTTTATGCGATTCGTCCGCACTCTTAACAAAGAGTGGCCTACGCGGACGAATCGAGGATAACCCTTTCCGACTGATAAGGACCTAATACGGGGTCCCCGTGACCCTAGATTCCTCGGCCTGGATCTCATTTGCGTACTTGCTACTTCTAGCCTAAACCTAAACTACCTATGTAATCATTCATTCACAAACTTCCAGACGTGTATGCAGGACTCAGAACTACATTTTCCTGCGTACCATGTGAACCTAGGTATAATTTCGGTGTTTCACTCATACTACATACACAGTCGATTATCACACATTTATTCTGTCACATTCCTAGTTACCATTATCAATCGTACCACGTAAACGTACAACCATCACGCATACATCACTACATCACAGGTAACCGGATAACCTTACTTCTTAGCTAAACAAAGTTCATACTGCATTTAAACAATTATTGGGATAGCTATTTGATGAGCATTCATACTGCAATTACACAGTATTTATACGACTTAGCCTGCTAACTAAGAGACAGTTATGCTACACTTATACTACATTTAGACTAGAGCACACTCATACCAACCTTGCATTCGTTTATTCATGTGAACCACGAGTATACATCTTTCCTGCCTATTACCTTAGCATTATTCGCTTTTGGCAGACTCACAACTCTCGTCGAACAGGAGTTTACGCGAGTTACCGCATACAGGCACAATCACGAGGACTAACATACACATTTACACGCACAATCACACACTCAAACATACAGTCGCTTAACTAGCTACTACCTAACTAATCCTAACTATAAACACGGTTACAAAACAATTCAGACAAAACCTAGTTTCAAATACACTTACTACTCAACTTTTTTTAGCCACTATTTTACACATCTGTTAATAAAATTAACCGCTATTTGGAAGAAGTTTTTTGAGATTTTGGTGCGAGTTTTAGGGTTTTAAAACTCGACTTATAGCGCAGAACTTTAGGAACTTTGTGATGTTATTGAGAAAAGTTTTGAAGTTTGGAAAGCCACGTGAGTAATGATTGCCAAGCAATCATTACAAAACAAAACTACTAACAACAATTAAATTAATTAATTAATGGGGGGAAGCCGGTCATTCCCCGTGAAAGGCTTGATTGTTAATTATTTCAAAATAGCAGACCGTAGACTACTGATTATTTTAAAAACTTGGTTTTTAAAATTCGTTTCCGTTTTAGGTGACCTAATAGTTTTCTGATACCGACCTACGACAGACAGACATAATTACAAACAGTGACTTTTTGAGGCTTAACAAAGCCGTGACAAAACAGTAAGGCCGGCAACTCCTAGTTGCCGACTGTGGGGTAAGTATTTCTATTGCTAGCTTGGTATTCTAGGGTCGTAGCAAAGGGACCCTCTAGCTCAAATTTAGGGATTGGGTCCCCACTTAATGATCCCGAAATCTACTTTGCAAAAACCCCAAATTACTGGCCAAATGGGCCTTATAAAAATATTAAAAACTATGGTCGTGGCTTGACCGAAAAGTGTAAATAAAGGAGTAACTAAATGAAACAGAATGATGAGGGGCGGAGGTCAGCAAACCTCGATAATAAGAGGGTGTCGGCTGTAAAAACAGAAAAACGAAAGTAGGAACAATTCTCAAGACCTCCGTCGAACAGGAGGAGTTTACATGAGCTGCCCCGTTATTAAAATAATAAAATGATAAGAATAAGCATTTGAATTAAACGAACTAAAAGGTGACTCAAAGGCCCACGCATGCTAGAGAAATAAAACTGGCCTCTGGCCCAATTATGCTGATAAAAATAGGGGCTCTACGGCCCAAAAAGGTGCGTGTAAAAATGGCCTGTAGGCCTCACAAAATATAGAAAAAATGGCCCGAAGGCCCAAAAGGTCGTACATAAAAATGGCAAAAGGCCTCAAGAGTACATAAAAAAATATGGCCAAAAGGCCTCAAAAATACATAAAAAATGGCCAAAATGGCCGATAAATCCTAGGCTTTTGTTCTCGGTTGTTGGCCAGGCATAGCAAACCTATATGGACCTATTTCGGTAGTGTTCGCTGTTAATTTCTCAATTTCTTTTCTGGCCCGAAGGCCAGAAAAGTCCTACTCTTTTAACCTAACCAGGGAGAGTGCGCTTGATTCCCCATGCAGGTAACAACTGCACTGGAGAACGCACTAGAAGGGAGGGGGGAAAAGCAACCCCTCTCGGTCGCACTCAAACGAACACTGATTAGAAAGAAAATTTTGGGGTCGGGCTGACAGTTTTGCCGGCAGCCCGATGACAGGTCATTAGTGACTTTGGAGGCGGATTTTCCTTTGATTTTGAGGCAAAGCTTCTAGAAGGTTCTGGAACTTTCCAGAAGCTTGCCACCTTTTACATGTGGGGCGCAGCGGCGAGGCGGGCCAGCTGACCGCCGAGGGCCAATATTAATGAGATTTTAGAATTATTGCCCTCCAACTGACCCTTTTTTGATATATTTTGGGCCCCGAATTCTAGCAAAATTTTGGGAAACTTTCTTTAACACATAAACGCAACCAAAGGGACAATTTTACTAAATTTCAGGACTTCAACTAATTGTTGCGTGAATTGTATAATTTTCCAGAACTTACAAATTACATAGTTACCTAGTATATACCTACGTACATATTCCTAGCTACTTGTTAACATAATATTATTATTAATAACGGGCAATGGCCCCCTTCTAGTCATAACTTGGGCTGAAAACTACGTACATTTCCCTTTTCCTCTTTGCTGGCTTTGTCTTCGGCTAAAGCTCAAGGAAAAGACAACTGTTGGGTCCTAGAAGAAAGGCCCAACGGGAGGAAGAAGAAAGAAAAGAGAAGAGAAAAGGCTTGACTTAAGTCAAACCAAAACAAAACCTTTTTTAGAATACTCCTTTTTGGAGTGTTAAGATTGCACAACAAACGTGCAATCTTAATAAAAATATTTTCACTATAACTTTCTTAATTTTTGGAGTTAAAACGTCGGGTTTGGATTTTTGAAATCAACATCAAATTGTCTTTCACATGAGCCCAAATCATGTTTCGACCCAAAATTGTTAAAATTAGTTAATTATTACCTAATTAATACTAATTAACCCTAATTAGGCCTATATAATTACGTACTTAGCTATTTACTACCTAGAGTTGAACCATCTTCCAATATTCGTCGTTTTTTAACGTGAATTTCCACTTTATAGGCAATTTTACGGCCGATTATCCTCTTAATAAACATGTAATTTTCTATTGCAAGTCAATGACTTCCTGGTAATTCCTGTTTAATCAATGAAAAACGCACTAAGTGGTGAAAAGGGGCTACTTTTGGCTCAAGTTATGAGTGACAACCCATTAATACGCATAAGATTAGTTAATTTGTTGATGTTTTCTTTCGTGGGGAGTAACAACTCACTGATTTTCATTAAGGTTCTTTACTATTTGTCAAGATACTGCCGTTTAAGGCTGAGTGGAGTGACAACTCCGGTTATTAGGGGATAGGTGACCGAATTGACCCTTCGTTCGCAACTTCCAGATTAGTATTGTTAGTAATTTGGACGATATTTAAACTTAAATTACACTTGAAGTCATTAATGCTACTAAGATTTCTAACCCAATTGAGTGCAAACCTTGAACCCTATTTGAGAATTTCCCTTAATGTTGGGTACTAGACAACTCTGGCTTTTGCAAACACAGGACAATTCATACAATTAATGCTTGGACATCATTTACTAATCATATTCCATAGTGATGATCGTCGGTCTTCTTCGCAGATCCGTGGCACAGAGGCTCTTCCTTGCTGATTTTACTAATTTTGACCATGTTTCCGTTATTTTAAACAAGTTTCAACTTCAAATTTTACCAATTTCATTACACATGTCACTACAGTTTGGGAACGAATTCAAACTTAAGCTTGGTTCGATTGTGCCTGGGTGGCTCAATCGGTAGAGCGTTAGCCTAGACCGCCAAAGGTTGTGGGTTCTGTAAGACTTAGAGCAGGCTTTCTCCAACTCCAAACCTTTACTAAAGAGATAACAAGCAACTGGCGAAATTCACAACAAATGCGCTGTTTATATAGCGCTCAACAACAGTAATATGCAAATGAGCTTTGGGTGTTTGATTGTAGTGAAGCTCATTTGCATATTCACATAAACAGACAGTGAACAAACACTACATCACTCCTCCCTCAAAGAGTCAAGAGTTCCGAAATTTTTATGGAGGAAATTTTTCCAAGATCGGTTGTCCAAGATTAGGATAATGCAGCTTCTTTGGAGCCAGGTGCGGGCGTGTAGATCTTCTGAGATCTGCGTCGTTATTGAACTGAGGAGGATTGGCAGCATAGGCATAGGCGGAGGTTGAGGATGAGCTGGTGAATTCAAGGGGAAGTCGTCTTCGTTTCCCAAAGACGGCAGCTCTGGGTCGTCAACCGTGGAGGACTCAGGAGCAGCATCCCGAAGATGGTCCACATGGCGTCTCCATCGGAGCTGACCCACCCGTACAACATACGAAACCGGACTGGAGATGTCAGTGATGATACCTCGTGCCCATGTTTCGGTACCGGGACGGTGATCTAAGACCCAGACCTCCTGACCCAGGCGGAACTTGCGATCCTTAGCGTGCCTGTCATGATCCAACTTCTGTCGACGTTGACGTTTCTGAATCTGTTTTCTTACATCCGGGCGTAGTGCATCCAAGGATGTGATCATTTCACGACCCATCATCAGTTTAGAAGGAGACTCACCCGTCGAGGAATGAGGTGTCTGACGGTATCGTTGTAAGAAATGAGCCAGACGCAGCTTCACACTGACCCGTTCTCCCTTCGAAGCTTCCAAGGCTTTCTTGAAAGTTTGCACGAACCTTTCGGCTACTAGACCATTTGACCTCGAATAATATGGCGCCACCAGTATATGTTCCACTCCATTCTTCAGCAAGACTTCTCGGAACGTCGCAGCAGTAAACTGAGGCCCATTGTCCGATCGGATTACCAAACCGAGCAAAAATGATGCTGACTTCATCAACTAAATGATCTGCGGTAGTTGACTTTATTTGGATTACTTCCGGGTATTTGCTGTAGGCATCCACCACCAGAAGCCACATGGATCCTTGAAATGTCCATGTGAATTCTTTCCTATGGTCCTGTGGGAACTTCCATGGGATGCAAACTCGCTTCCGGAGGCAAGTTCCTTTGCAGTTGGCACGAGGTACATCGGTGGACGATGTCTTTCACATCACCGTCGATACCCGGCCACCAAACATATGATCTTGCACCACCCCTGGATGACCCAGATGCAGACTCTGCAAAACAGCTTTGCGCAGTTTTGCCGGAATGATCACCCGACTTCCTCGGACGATGCATCCACCTTGAACAGATAACTCTGCACGACATCGGCTGAATGCTTTAAACTCCGGCCCAACTTTCGCTGGCCAACCGGTTTGAACCCATCCAAATTCCAAGGAGTTGCTTATGAATCACATCGGTCTGCGTTTCCTTGACCACGGCTTCGGCATTTAGGAAGGTAGCGTCGCATTGCTAATCAACACGAGCTACCAACCCAGCTTCCTCGTCTTCTTCTGTACCATCCGTGTCATATTCAGCTTGAATCGGCAATCTGGAAAGAGTGTCTGCGTTGCCATGCAGATCAGTCTTCCGAAACTGAAAATCGTAGTCATATGCCATCGGTTGAATCGCCCGCCGCTGTATTGTTGCAGCAACCACCATTGGAATTCCTTTCTTGGATCCGATCAAAGCTAGCAGCGGTCGATGATCGGTGACAAGAGTGAACTTGCGCCCAAGGAAAAATTGCCGGAATTTCTTCATCCCAAATATGATACTGAGAGCCTCTTTTTCGATCTGCGAGTAGTTCTTTCTGGCCTGATTGGTGTTCGGAAAGCAAAGCGATCATTTTTTCCCGATCACCCTCTACCTGGGACAGAACGACACCAAGCCCCACTGCTGAAGCGTCACAATCTAGACGTAGCGGCAAGTCAGGATTGTAGTGGCAGAGCATACCAATTTCCTTCAGGCAGTTGCGAATACCACTGAATAAACTCTGTTCCTCTGCGCCCCAGTGCCATTTGACATCTTTTCTGAGCAGATTATTAAGAGGAGCAGCCCAGGATGCTAAATGACTGATGAATTTCCCATAGTAATTCACCATGCCTAGAAACGTGCGAAGTTCTTTCACAGACTTCGGCGCTGGCATATTAGTCACAGCCCTCACTTTATCAGGATTTGGGCGGCAGCCTTCTTTTCCCACTTTAAGACCAAGCAGATGGATCTCGTCCTGGAAAAGTGTGCATTTGGAAATCCGCCCTCGGAGGCCGTTGGCAGATAGACGATCCAGGACTGCACATAGATTGCGCAGATGAGCTTGATCATCTTCTCCTGTGATACCAATATCATCCAAATAAACAGTGACGCCTGGGATACCATCCAAAATCTTTTCCATTGTTTGCTGAAACAGGACTGGAGCCGAAGAAATTCCAAACGGCAACACCTTCCAGCGGTATAGACCTCGATGGGTGGTCAACGTAGTCAAAGACTGACTAACTTCATCCAATGGTAGTTGATTGTATGCTTGAGCCAAATCAAGTCGAGTGAATCGCTGACCTCCTCGTAGTGCTCTTTGACAATCTTCTGGACGCGGTAGTGGGTACTGATCTACTTGCAGAGCTGGATTCAGGGTTACCTTGTAATCACCACACAACCAGATAGTAGGATCTGGTTTGATCACGTTGACAGTTGGAGTCTGCCAGTCAGAAATTTTGACTGGTTCTAGTTATCCATCAGCCATCATTTGATCCAGTGTCTTCTCCACCCTGGACTTAATGACATAAGGCACAGGCCTTGGCTTGAACGATTTCGGTTGAATACCGTCCTTCAAGTGCAAGTGAACCGGCGGTCCAGTGAATTTTCCCAGCCTAGATGCGAAAAATGAGTTCTTGTACTG
>JASAND010016542.1:0-35185 GCA_030248195.1 Trissonchulus latispiculum | reverse complement strand
CACAGATATAGAGTTTCGCGCACTGGCTTTCTCTTGTCGTTTATATATACCCTACCTCAACTCCCATTTTTCACAGCTACAAACATAATTGAGTAAAAATTTCTGATGGCTGTAAACTCTAGTCTTAACTCTTAAGGCTGCCGTTTTACATCATGATTTGCCGAACCTGCACCCATCTCCAAAAAATTACTAGACGGCTGAATTTTATCTGTTCTTAACGAATTGAACCTTCAGAGCTGCAGTTTCGCCAAAAATATATATAAAAACTTTTGGCCACCGAAGAAAATGTGAATTCCACTCGAAGCCATAAGGCTGTAATTTGGCATACATGGAGGCAGTATATGTGTAGTTATTTGTGCCAAATGGTAAGAAATTTTGCCGTCTGAAAAAATTAACATGAATCAAACAAAGGCAATTTTTGAAGATTCAAGTCAAAATAAGTTTTTTCATACGGCAACATTTCCTACCATTTGGAAAAAAATGACTACACCTATAGGGCCTTCGTTCGTATCTGCCAAAATATAGCCTTATAGCTTCGACCAGAATTTAAATTGTTCTTTTCGTTACCCAAAATTCTTCCCATTAGCGAAAATCCAACTTTTACGGTAAAATCCCTTAGATGCAAATAAGATCCAACCGTCTGGTATTTTTGTGCAGATGGGGGCATACATATTTGTCAGATCATGATGAAAAATAGGCAACCTTGAAGCTGCGTCAAGCTTGCGTCAGGACAAATTACCAACTGTAAAACTAAACGTATACATCGACGGCACAAATTTTTTAAAAACTGTAAAAACGAGTTACTTTTTTGAAAATGTAACGAAAAACTCGCCAAAATTTATGAAACTTTCTCTCTAATCACTCTTTAATTTATTTTTGTTGTATTTTCTATTTTACAGAGAAACCCTGCTCCAATGTAACGACAGATAGAAAAATAAAAATTTTCCCGCATAAATAAAATAAAAATGCGACCCGGCTTTCAGAAATATTCATTGTCAAGTTGCAACCTCAGGAACAAAGCCGAAAAATTGTGCTTGAATAAATTTGGATATACATCATGACTGCTGAGTTTAGAAGGTTTGCTTTGACTGCAAATTTTTTGGGGACTTTGAAGTTTTTGGAAGTTGGGGTCGCATCAAGTTCCGAGATTTAACAAACTTCGCCGAGCCATCCTGAACTTACTGGAAAGACCTAGTCTAAAAACAAATTATAAATATGTGTAGGGCATCTGATGGGGTTCATGATGAATGATATATGCCAAACTGCAGTGCTGTAACCCCTCCGGTGCGACCTGTGGGTGACCTAGAGTCAGTGGGAAAAAACCGACGGCGGGAAAAACCCACTTTTCAAAATCAACATTTTTTCTAGCAATTAGCGGGAAAGGCCTAACTAATACATACATTTGTTTAATAGAGCCTATATATAGATAAATTGGTATAGGTTTTACCTGGGCTCGTTCTGTTGCGGGTGGTCCAGGGGTCGAAATCGGAGATGGTATATACCATTTCAAGCCAAATTTTCAATTTTGGCTAAAAATGCTTTTTGCCTTAAAATGGGTCTAGCTTGGCTCTATACAGGAAACACACGTTATCTACACGATAGGATTCCTAAACTGCCGAATATATACAACCAATTTAAAAATTTTCCAAAATTTGCCATACATTTTCAAATGACCATGACCTCAATTTTTGAACAAAAACAAATATATTTTGATGCAGTGATACCAAAAACAACTCGCTCTTGCATTTGGAACGGTTAGAAATGCTCCTGTCAACTTTCCAAAAAATTTTCGGGGTGGGTTCCCCCCCCGCATATGGGTTTTTCAACCAGTTTGGGACAATTTTTTCCCTAACGGCGCACCCTAGAGAGATGTTTTATAGCTCGTAAAAAAGCTTACGTTAGGCCTAGCTGCCCGCATAGTCAGCATTTCAATATCTCAAACCAGTAAAAAGTTCTGGCCAAAAATCTGAAAAGTGGGTTTTCCCCCGCATACATAAGTATATACATATGGGTTCCCCCCGCAGTGGGTTTTTTCCCGGCAGTTTGGGACAATTTTTCTCGCCAATTTTTCTCCTTAGCTCACAAGAAAGCTTATATACGACTAGGCCTTAGCTGCCTGTATATATATATAATCAGCATTTCGATATGTCAAACCACTAAAAAGTTCTGGCTAAAAATCTGAAACCTGGGCTTTTCCCGCTTGACAATATAATATTTCAAATATTAACACATTTAGAACAAAGTTCCCAAACACATCCTTGATTTTGGAAAAACCCTAATATATTAATATGCATGGAAAAAATCGAATGGCTGATGGCCGATCGAAACACGATATATATATTGCATAATATATATTACAGGACTTCGCCATTTTTAGATAATCATTTTTGTTCTATCAATAGTTTTGCACATTTATATATACATATATAGTGGCTCAAATATGTAATCTCTAATAACTTATTCGAAACAACTTTCGCGCAACTGGCCTGAACGAGTATGGAGAAATAAAATTTCGGAGTATATATGGCATATAAAAGCATGGTATATATATTAAAATTACAATTATATACAATTAAATATTAGCAATATCTCAACATACATTTTCGGTAATTAGTTGGAAAAATGGAATTTTTGCAAAAACATTTCTAAATTTCAGTATATATTTTCGAGTCAAATTCTTGAATGAGTTTTTGGGGTGGAAGGGGGAGGGGTGGTCTGGAATTTGGCAATGTGAGAGTGGGGGGGGGGGTGGTCAGTCATAGGTGTAATTGGGGGGGGGGGGGGTTTCACACGAAGCCCATTTCTAGAAAACAATTAGAAAAATATGTCAATTGTTTTCTCATTTATTTCTGTAATGTTTTCTGATTGTTTTCCAATTAATTTCTAATTATTTTCTAATTGTTTTCTATATTTTTTCTAATTGTTTTCTGCAAATCCAGTGTCCACTTTCTAATTGTTTTCTAATTAATTTCTAATTAATTTCTCATTGTTTTCTTATTTATTTCTAATTGTTTTCTTGCAAAAGCGATAATATTTCTAATTGTTTTCTAATTGATTTCTATTATTTTCTAATTTATTTCCAATGTTTTCTAGATTATTTCTAATAGTTTCCAAATGAAAAGCTTACACCACACCACCAAATTAATTTTCTGGTGTTTTCCTATCCGATTTCCTTATTCGTCCTGCTGATGTCAAGATCCAAAACCTCGTTTTGGCGGGCTGCCCCCAACTCGTCCCATTAGTCTCCATGGGTTTCTCCCCACTCATATTAAGATGCTCGGAAATAGTATATAAATTTTTAAGGATTTTGGGTTTAAAAGTTTTAAATTTTTCTGCTTCATCGGAAGCTTTTGTTCCATAATCGTCTAATTTGGTGCTAAAACTGACTGCGAGCACGTTTAGCTTAGTTATATATAGCTCTTTAAAAACTTATATATATAACTTTTAGCGAAGTTTGCGACACGTAGCAATTTCCGCCAAAGTAGGCGAATTTAGCGCAGACATTTCACGAAAAAATTGAATTGACGCGATATTTAAGGGAGGTTAGCAGAGCTGAACTTTAGCAAAGTCAAGCTTTTTTGTGAAAAATCCGCGAAGTTCGCGAAAAATATTTTTAAAGAACAGTAATTAATTTATATATAATTATGCACATAGGTCATGGAACTGAAATTTGGAGTAGAAGATTGTCCAGCAAAGATGGGATGCGTTATGCGTTACTAGCGTAGATATATATATATATATACAGGGGTTGGGGCGCCTCTCGAAAATGGTTTGCCCCATGGAAAATTTTGGGAAAAGAAAACCTTGATACCGCGCGAATAGCGGTGGTTCGTTGAAATTTAATATAAAGAACCAACCTGGGGTTTCTTTAGTGAGGGGCGCCTCCCCCCCACCACTCGACAACTCCCCTAGGTTTTTTGGTCAAAAATAGCGTCGCTTGCAGAAATGAACAATAGTTTTGACGACGCCAAAATAAAAATGACGAAAGAATGACCAAGCCGAAATGTGGAAGTAGCACTCAATTATAACAAGAATGCAAAGTTTCTATTACGTTTTAACAGTGATTTTTAAAAAAAATTCTCAGATTTTGGGGGCTACCGCCCCCAAACCCCCGCTTTATGTTGTCTTTGTGTTAGTGATTTACCTATGTTAAGCTTCGAAGATATTTGAATAGTCAATCAGTATATATATATATGTATTGTACAAAGCCATAGGCAACGAGATTTCATGCTACCTTCAACCGTATATATATACGTACATCCTTCAATTGCATTTTTGATCCAAGTTTCTCGTACCATTTTCGCTAAATATTTTCTTTGAAAGCTTTTTCTTCAGATTGTCTCGGCTAGAATGGAATGAGAGCTTATATATATACGTACGTACCAGTACGTATGTTTAGGAACGTTTATTGCACAAATGCTAAAAACTACTAGGGATGGATCTTGAGGGCAGCCTCGTCGTCGCGATTTGAAGGTAAGAAAAATTAACAGGAAAAACAGAAAAAAGCAAATCAACAAAATTTCGCGCGCGCGAATATATACGTATATTTGCAACTTTTTACCAGATTTTTGGATAGAAAAAGCTTAAAATGTCGTGCGAGTTTAGCAAAAATTCTTATTTTTCCCTCAAAAGGGTATATTTTAAAAAATTTTCTTGTTTCTGCAAAATGAAAAGAATTAAAGATTTGAAGAACGATTTCATCTAAAAAGCAAAAAATTCCTTTAACTTCTGGGTGACACCCCCCCCCCCAGACCCCCCGAATTGTATCGGGGTACCAACGTAATTGTTAATGCTCAAAGTCATGATATAGTATACATAGTCACCAGATATTTGCAAGTTATACTCGCGGGACAATGTGAAATATGAAGCAACACTCGCCAACAAGGTAAAAATTCAACCAAAGTTACGACTATAGCTTAAAATCAAAACAAAATTGTATTTTTGCAAAAATTTGTTTTTGACGTTGGAGAAATAAAAATGACGTTCGGAAAATAAAAATGACGAAAATTTGATGAAATCCGATTTTGAAAAAAACGCTGCCCCTCCCCCCACTTGTTTAGGCTTCCCCCCCTCATAGCTTCACCGGAAATTTTGGTTGGGGGGGGGGGGGGAAACTTCGGAAATTCGGTGGTGTCCCCCCGAAATGCGGAGGGGGGGGGGTCGGGGGGGGGGGGGGGGGAACCAAAAGTGGGGGGAGGGATAGTCCAAAAATCCCCCCAACCCCCACCCCTGGTGAAACTATGCCCCCACTCATAAGGTGCCCAGAAAAAGCCAAATTTTAAGGAATTTTGGTCAAAAGTTTTTCAGGTTGTGCCGGAATATTTTGGTCAAAAATTGTCTATTTAAGGTGGTGATTCCTTTTGGGCACATATTATTGGTTGACGGTTAAAATCAAGATGAAATTTGATGAAACTTAGCAAAATAAGTTCCTTTAGCATTCTAACACCCTCCGCGCAATCCCGCTTCAAAACTTTGACGTATCCGTTCAGGGCAGTTTTTACCGATTTTTGACAACTAAACAGTAGGTACGTAGCTATCATTATATTCATTCGAAAGATCTTATTGAGCGCTACATTTTTGCTTTTGAAAGCAACTTTCTAGCTCTTCTCTAGCGTGAGATATAGCCGATTTTCTTATTTTGGAGTTGAAAACTTGTAATTTTTGCAGAAATCAAATAATCCACGATATCTTGAGCTACGCAAGCCGTAAAATTAAAGCAAGGGTATCGATTTGAAGGCCTCGTCGAGGCCGATTATCCGAGGCATGATGATCTTCCAACTCTTATCCCGTGAGCTGCCATCATAAAAAATGTAGTTTTTGCCAAAACATGACCAAATTTTTTCCAGCGATTGGGGAGCATTTACTATGCAAGCTAGAAGGTTGCCGCTCACTGGACGTGTTCTACACTAAAATACCCAGGGACCCTTTTTTAGTTGCCCGGATTGCTGCTTTCTAGCTAAAGTGGTCGCTTGCCAAAGTTGGGAAAGGTAGACAAAATCCAGGTTGCGCATACATTTTAATTAATTTCTTTATAACGAAGAGCGGTTTCATAATAATTAAAAAAGGGTCCTCAGCTATTTGATAGTGGAATCGAATGATGACGACGCCTCATGAAAAAATTTACTTTAGTCTGCAAGAAATCTGGAAAATTAAAGTACTTCAAAAATCCAGTAAAATAGTTTACGAAATCTGAAGTTAGTTTCACTGCATTCATTAGAAAGAGAAAATGTTAAGCTCCATTTTGATATAAAAATGGCATCTTAACTCCAAGGAATGAATGAGTAATAACGGTTCAAAGTAGATGTCTCTAAAAGGAATCACCACCTTAAGAGGTATAGCCATGGGGGGAAAACCCACCCAATTTTTTTGAAAAATTTTTTAACAACCTAACAGGCAAGCAATTCGACACTATAGCACGGTACTATCGACGACGCAGCATCATCCTATGGTGTCAGATTTGGATAATTTTGTTTCCCTTGCTAGCTAGGGGCAAAAAATCCTGAAAGTGCCATTTCGGTATTGGAGGGTCCATGACAGGTCCAATTGTGGATTTTAACAGCCAATTGAACGTAAAAACCATTCTCTACACGATAGACTAACAAGTTTTATCAAATGACATCGTTTTTAGCAGTTTTTTTCAAAAATTGCCTTATGTTTGTGTTAAACTTTATGAAACCTGTTTTTTGATGCTGCATTTTCAATGGCACATGAAAACTCCAAAAAGGTATATACCTACAGTAGTATATACTACTGTAGATCGGGTTTTTTTATTTATACTAGCTAAAAAAGAGTTGAATTTACACCGGAAGTGTCAGAATAGCGCTACGACAATTTTTGAGACTTGTGAGGGGTGGGTTCCCCCCGCCCCCATTTGGGTTTTCCCCCAATTGGGTTTTTCCCGCTACTTTTTTCATTATACCGGCCTAACGGTACAACATAGAGAAGCGCAAATCGGCTTAAAAGAAAGATCTAAAGTACGCCAAGTACGATGGTATATAAAGTTCTCATCTAGCCTTATAATAAAAAGTTCCAGCCAAAATCCTGAAAATGTGGCGTTTCCCCACGGCCACGGCTAATACAGCCCAGGGGAAAATCCACATTTTCGGAATTTGGCTAAAACTCTTCTGTTATAAGGGCTAGCTGAGAATATATACCATCGTACTTGGCGTGCTTAGAACTTTTTTAAACCCATTTTTACTTCTCTAGGCTGTTCCGTTAGGCTGGCATAAATAATGCAAAAAGTAGCGGGGGAAAACCCCAAATGGCGGAAAATAAACCCACCCACTATTCAAATTGCCCAAATCTGACAGCATAGGATGGCGTAGAGTCCTCGATAATACAGTGCACTGTCATGACATTTGGCTCGGTCAAAATTAATGACACATAAACATATGGCAATTTTTGAAAAGCCGTCATCAGTGAATTCCTATACAATTTTTAGACTCGACTTATGTAGTTGCGGTTTAGTTGAAAAATCCATAAAACTAACGTTATTTCGCCTTTTTGCAGCTTTTAGAAAACAATCAGAAAAATACTATATATTTGTTTTCTAATTGTTTTCTACAACAGAAAACAAATAGAAAACAATTAGAAAATAATTAGAAAACAAAATTTCAAAACTTTCTCATTGTTTTCTAGATTAGAAAACAATTAGAAAAAATTAAAAAACAATCAGAAAAAATATCTGTATATTAGAAAATAATTAGAAAACAATCAGAAAAAATAATTGTTTTCTAATTGTTTTCTAGAAATGGGCTTCGTGTGTTTGGGGGGGGTAACCCCCCCCAGCCATTTTCACAAACCCCCCCCAAAAATTTTTGGGGGCCCCCGGCCCCCCCCAACTGGGGGGGGGGGCAGTCGCGCCGAAGGCGCGAAAAATTGGCCAAAAATAGGGTATATATTTTAGGGTAAATTCTGCTAAATTTTTCCAAAAAGTCCAAAATTTTGACTTAAAGTGCTTATTATTGCGAGAAATACACGTTTTTAACGGTTTTATGGACTTTCTGGCTCAATATTGACCTTATTTTAGACTTAGAAGCATGTTGGCAATCAAGTTTTCGAGTTTAAAACCCCTGTCTAATGTCAAAATTACTTCATAGTTGAATGTTTTTTGGCATTAGCAATGGCTGAAAATGCGATTTTTGACATAAAAATAGAAAAATTTTTTTGGGGGAGGTTTGGGGGGGGGTCGTGGGGGGGGTTTGGGGGGGGTCTAAAAAGGGGGCCCCCCCCAAAATTCCGGGGGAGGGGCCCCCCCCCAACCCAAATCCCCGTTACACCTATGTGGTCAGTCTCTAAAATATGAGGGCTGGTTTGGGGGTCTTGTCCTTCAGGGGTGTTTTCCCTCTCCCTCAACTCTCACGGGAGAGTTTCCCCCGCCCACCCCCTCCCCGTTTATACACATATGCCCCACCCCAACCAATTCGGCCTTTTCGCAAACTCTAGGTCCCAAGTTACTGTACAGCGAAGCGAAATGAACACAAAATTGCTCGCGGAGTAGCTTTCCTTAAAATTACAATGTTTTTACCATATTTCTACACAATAGAAAAAACGTGCTAAAATTAAGACTAACATTTTCCATGTTTTTACCACAATTCCTAATATGGTAAAATAGTTGTAAATCCAGTGTACACTTTTTCACACTTTTACAATACATTTACCATGAAATTATACAATGCTAAAGACATGGTAAAATTGTCGTGATAAGTTAACACGTTTTTACCATAGTGCAAAACTATGGTACATTCATTGTACAAGTTTTACCACGAATAAACGATGTGCGACAATCGTGGTAAATTCGACCTAAAATTTTTACAATGTTTGTACAATGTTGTAAAAAGATAGAAAAAACGCAATACAAAAATACCATTATTTTACGATGTGGTAAATTCATTTTAAACTGCTGCTAAATACCATGATTTTACACTGAATTTACTATTGGAATTCTCCCTGTGGTTGGCGACCCCTTCATTTGGGGGGAGGGGTCAACCCCCCACCCCCCCCTAACACACCTATGGGGGGGTTGGAAAAATGGCTGGGGGGGGGGGGGTTACCCCCATACATTAACACGGGGTCCGATTCTGGGGGGTCTACCCCGACCTCAGCGAAGGGTCTACCCCTGAAAACTTCCAAAATTTTAAGGGGGTCTGCCCCGAAATTAGCCAAAATTTCGAATTTTTAAGGTGTTTGACCACAAATTACTGAAAAATGACAGTTTTTAGCGATTTTTAAGAAATTTTCTTAAAAAATCGCTGAAATCTGCTAAAAAATTACCTATTTTTGGTAAAAATCGCTGAGGGATCTACCCTTTTTTCCTTTCTGGACGAGAGGGTCTGCCCTTTTTTCCTTTTCGCGGAGGGGGTCTACCCGTTTTTTGTCGGTCTGGGGGGTCTGCACCCCCCATTCTCCCCCACGTTATCCTATGGTTACCCCCCAAACCCCTCCCCCAATTACACCTATGGACCCCAACCCAAATCCCCGTTACACCTATGCCCCCAGCCCCAGGTACACCTATGGTCTGGCCTGACCTCTCCGTGGGGGGGTCTCAAAGGGGGAAACTGTAGTCTGGTACACCTATGCTCTCCCCCCCACCCTCCCTAAAAAATGTTTGCTACCCCTAGCTTCCCTGGAACTTTGGGTCTGGGGGGGAGAGTAAATTTTGGAAGGTTGGTGGTCGACACAAGAAATGTGATGGGGGTACCCCGCCAACCCCCCCCCCCAAGAATTCAGACCTCAGAAATTTCGAAAAATGACCAAAAAATGCAAAATTTTCTGTAATTCAGCACTTTTTTCTTCAAAATAACACCACGTTTTAGGCGTTTTTGCACCGTTTTAAGGAGGTGATTCCTTTTGGGCACATATTGTTGGTTGGCGGCGTAAATCAAGATGAAATTTGACGAAACTTTCCGAAATAAGTTCTTTTAGCGTTCTAACACCCTCCCAACGCGCAATCCCGATTCAAAAATTCGAGATTTCCGGCCAGAGCGGTTTTTCCCAATTTCTGAAAGTTTGGCAGCAGCTCTAGAGCTATGACTATATTCATTCGAAAGATCTCGTTGAGCTTCATATTTTAGCTTTTTAAAGCAACGTTCTAGCTTTTCTCTAGCGTGACATATAGCCGATTTTCTTGTTTTGGCGTCGAAAACTTGTTATTTTTTCAGAAATCAAATAATCCATCATTTCTTGAACTATGCAAGCCGTAAAATCAAACGAAGGGCGTCGATCTGAAGATCTCATAGGGGCTAACTATCCGACGCATGATCGTCTTCCAACAGTTATCCCATAGGCTGCCATCATAAAAAATGTAGTTTTTGCAAAAACACGACCAATTTTTTTCCAAAGATCGTAGAGCATTCACCATCCAAGGTGGAGGGCTGCTACTGAACAAATGTGTTCTGCACAAATATACCCAGGGACGATTTTTTAGTTGCCCCGATTGCTGCTTTCTAGCTAAAGTAATCGCTTGACAAATTTGGAAAAAGTAGGCAAAATACAGGTTACGCACACATTTCAGCTTATTTCTCTACAACGAAGAGCGATTTCACAATAAACAAAAAATCGTCCCCAGCTATTTGATGGAGGTATCGAATGATCTAACCGATGTCTCGCGAAAAATTTTAGTTGAGTCTGCAAAAATTCTGGAATAGTATACTTCTTCTAAAATGTGTTAGAAACATTTTAGAAAAGCAACATTAGTTACGTGGCATGCATTAAAAAGAGCAAATGTCAAGCTACAGTTTGATATAAAATGGCTTCTTAACTCCAAGTAATGAATGAGTAATAATGGTGCAAACTTTATGTGACCAAAGGGAATCACCACCTTAAACCAATTTTAAGTCAAAATTTTAGAAAATTTTTTCAAAAAATGACCATTTGTCGGCCAAATTTAGCTAACTTTTTGGGTCCAAAAATCGCTGGGGGGGGGTTCGGGGGGGTGGGGTAGCCGAAAGTTGGGGGAGGGTATGTCAAAAATTCTGGGGGGGGTTAATTGGTCAAAAATTTTGGGGGGGGACCCAACCCCCGCCCCCAAAGGAAACCCCCCAAATCGGCCTTCGGCCGACCCCACCCATAAACGTTTTCAAACCCCTATCTAAATGTTTTTAAATCTTTAGCCAAAAATTCGAAATATTTCAAAAACGTTGCGAAAAATTGCTATAATTAACTTAAAGTGGTGCTTCCCTTTGGTCACATAAAGTTTGCACCATTATTACTCATTCATTACTTGGAGTTATGAAGCCATTTTTATATCAAAATGTGAAAGGTTGAAATCAGGACCTGAAAGCTGTGAAGAAAAGTGTCCAGGGCGGGGATCGAACCGCCGAGCTTTGGTTTAAGAAGTAGAACGCTCTACCACTGCGCCACATCCCCGGACGTGGAGACTAGATTATTACGCTGATTTCAACCTTTCTGGGTTGCTGATATTTAACATACTCCCCTTGCTAATTGAAATTCGGCCTCGAATTTCCAGGAATTGCAGGTCGGGTCCTCAAATCAAAGCACCAGTGTGGTCTAAGGGCGGCTCCCCGGCTGCCTCCTAACCCGAGGCCATATTTTACTTCTTTCTTCTTCAAAGCCGGGAGCCTTTACAAATCAAAGAACCATACAACCATATACAATAACCCTTAGCACCACGAGGACCACAATAACCAAACCATCTATCTTGACCTGCAATTCCACCATTCCCAGGCATCACAAACGACTTCATCTCCTCAGAGCGGTAAGGACACGGCACGGTCGCCAAATGTGAAAGGTTGAAATCAGGATCTGAAAGCTGTGAAGAAAAGTGTCCAGGGCGGGGATCGAACCGCCGAGCTTTGGTTTAAGAAGTAGAACGCTCTACCACTGCGCCACATCCCCGGACGTTGAGACTAGATTATTACGCTGATTTCAACCTTTCTGGGTTGCTGATATTTAACAAAAATGTAGCTTGACATTTTCTCTTTTTAATGCATGCCACGAAACTAATGTTGCTTTTTTAAAATGTTTTTAACACATTTTAGAAGAAGTATAATTTTCCAGAATTTTTGCAGACTCAAGTAAATTTTTTCGCGAGACATTGGTTATATCATTCGATACCTCCATCAAATAGCTGGGGACGCTTTTTTATTTATTGTGATATCGCTCTTCGTTATAGAGAAATAAGCTGAAATGTGTGCGTAACCTGTATTTTGCCTACATTTTCCAAATTTGTCAAGCGATAACTTTAGCTAGAAAGCAGAAATCGGGGCAACTAAAAAATCGTCCCTGGGTATATTTGTGCAGAGCACATTTGTTCAGTAGCAGTCCTCCAGCTTGCATGGTGAATGCTCCACAATCTTTGAAAAAATTGGTCGTGTTTTTGCAAAAACTACATTTTTTATGGTAGCAGCCTACAGGATAGCAGTTGGAAGACGATCATGGATCGGATAGTTTGTCCCTGTGAGACCTTCAGATCGACGCCCTTAGTTTGATTTTACGGCTTGCGTAGTTCAAGAAATGTTGGATAATTTGACTTCTGCAAAAATGACAAGTTTTCGACGCCAAAACAAGAAAATCGGCAATATCTCACGGTAGAGAAAAGCTAGAAACGTACTTTAAAAAGCAAAAATGTGAAGCTCAATGAGATCTTTCGAATGAATGTAGTCACAACTGTATAGCAGCTGCCAAACGTTCAGAAATTTGGAAAAACCACTCTGACCGGAAATCTCGAATTTTTGAATCGGGATTGCGCGGAGGGTGTTAGAACGCTAAAAGAACTTATTTCGGAAACATTCATCAAATTTCATCTTGATTTACGCCGCCAAACAACAATATGTGCCCAAAAGGAATCACCACCTTAAGGTGGTAGTACCACTACCGGGGTGGACTTTGAACAGATACTGTGAACTAAAAACTTAATCAATCGCTTTGAAAATTGGCATAATTGTTCATTATTATGTTTTGCATCAGATGAGCTGATCTACGACGCTGCGGAGACTGGCTTGCTGTCTACACAATAGGAAATGTATTAAAAGCTTTAAACTTAAATATCTCCTACAATCCTTTATGAAATCATTTGAGATTTTCAGTATATGGTTAGTTTACATATACGCTCAGGCCGTTTTTTTAGTTTTTCGTAAAAGTGAGTTTTCCGTTTTTTATCGTGTTTTGAAAATTTGTAAAATTTATATCTTGCTTAATATTGCGTTTTTCCAAAAACCAAGAAAACGGCCTGAGCGTATGCCGATGCAAAACATATTTGGAAAATTTGGTCCATTTTGACTGAAGGAGTGACGAGAAAATCAAAAACAAAAATTCTGTAATTTTTCATTGTTTGCTTTGGTTTTCGAAATTTCCAATGCTTTCAAGCAGCTGCAAAGTGCTTTCTATTAAATAATGCACATAAATAACGCAAAAGGAACCGTTAAAACCCAATAGATTTAATTTTCGGATATACTGTTTTTACTTTACATTATGTGTGCAAACGGTCAACGTAATTGATCTATATCAGCTATATATCAGCTATTCAGCTTCAACCGCTTGTAACTTTTGATAGAAACCACGTACAGAAGAGATATGCACATCATTTTAAAGCTCTTTTTATGCTCTTTCACATGGCAGATTCAAATTTAGGATACAAGGCTTAAATAAAATTTTGATTATTTGTGCATGCGCTAAGCCATGATGGTAGCTAGCAAATTATGAACTCTCAGACACCAAAATTTTATGCAAAGATAGCCTGCCAACCAAACGTGTTTCACCACTAGTTTCGTCATGTTTGCTTCATTTATGCCATGATTAGGTCGAAAATCCCGCTAGTGGTACTACCACCTTAAGGTGGTAGTACCACTACCGGGATTTTCTACGTGATTTTTCCATGGATGAAGCAATCTTGACAAAACATTGGATAAAGCAAAACTGGTTGGCAAACTATCTTTGCGCAAAATCTTGGTGTCAGAGAGTGCATAATTGGCTAGCTACCATCGTGGTTTTGCGCATGCGCAAATAGTCAAAATTTTAAGTTAAAAATTTAAGTTTCGTATATTAAATTTTTACTGAACTACATGAAAGAGCGCAAAAAGCGCTTTAAAATGATGTGCATATCTCTTCAGTACGTGGTTTCTATCAAAAGTTACAAGCGGTTGAAGCTGAATAGCTGATATATAGCTGATATAGCTGAATTACGTTGACCGTTTGCACACATAATGTAAAGTAAAAACAGTATATCCGAAAATTAAATCTATTGGGTTTTAACGGTTCCTTTTGCGTTATTTATGTGCATTATTTAATAGAATGCACTTTGCAGCTGCTTGAAAGCATTGGAAATTTCGAAAACCAAAGCAAACAATGAAAAATTATAGAATTTTTGTTTTTGATTTTCTCGTCACTCCTTTTTAGTCAAAATGGACCAAATTTTGCAAATATGTTTTGCATCAGCATACGCTCAGGCCGTTTTCTTGGTTTTTGGAAAAACGCAATATTAAGGTGCTGGTATCGCTTTGTGTAAATTTGATCCTATAGGCTTTAATTCTTTATGAAAGTGGATGAAACTTTCCAAATATACTATTTCGGTGCTTTTTAACATTCTGGGACCAGTCCCGCATTTTTAGCTGCAAAGATATGAAATTTTTGGTTTTTGCCATTATTCTCTCAGTACATAATCCAGACACCGGATTGGTTGGTATGGCTGGATAGAGGGCACAGAAATGAACACTTTTGCTTTTACAACTTTTGAGCTATCTCTAGTGGTTAAGTCAGTATAAGCAAAAAATCGTTTTTGGGGTCTAAAAATGGCCGTTTTCGAGAAAATCAGTTTTTTCAAAATTACTGCCAAATCATATGGACCATTTTGGTTTATTTATACTCGATCGATACACAGTCTCATTGTACATTTTATCAATGCCTATTAGCCGGAGTTTGTTGCTCTAAGCTAGAGATTTGGCAGAAAAACGATTTTCGCAAAACTGCGATTATTTTGTTTTGAACATCGATTTCTCAAAAACTACCCAATCGATTCGCGTGATTTTTGGCTGGATGAGAATTCGCACTATTGCGGAGGAACATTTTCCTTGGTTTGAGCTAAAACATCTCCAGTTGCGAAAAAACTCAATGCAAAGTTACGAAATTTCGTGTCACCGCACATTTAGTGGATTTTCTTGACCGTGAAAACCTGCTGAGCCAAATCCAAAAAAATGTCCCCCGGCCCACATGTCCTTTATAGGACAGCACAAGAAAAAAATTTCGGCCGATTCCACAGTTTTTGAAAATCTGATGTTCAAAAATTTTTGTTATGTATTCTGCCTGTAAGATGTTAGTATGTCAGACAATTTTTGCTATTTTTTGCCAATTTTGCTAGTTTCGTACTCTTATGAGAATCTACATATTATAAGCTTTAAAATGATGTATAAAGCTCTTTGCAACTCGCAAAATTGCGAAAGTTATAGCGTTTCAAAATATACCCACAAAAGCACTGCACAAAAGGATACCAGCACCTTAAGCAAGATATAAAATTTACAAATTTTCAAAACACGCTAAAAAACGGAAAACTCACTTTTACGAAAAACTAAAAAAACGGCCTGAGGGTATATGTAAACTAACCTTATACTGAAAATCTCAAATGATTTCATAAAGGAATGAAGGAGACATTTAAATTTAAAGCTTTTAATACATTTCCTATTGTGTAGACAGCAAGCCAGTCCCCGCAGCGACGTAGATCAGCTCATCTGATGCAAAACAAGATAAAGAACAAATTTGCCAAATTTCAAGCCGATTCATTAAGTATTTAGTTCACAGCATCTGTTCAAAGTCCACCCCGGTAGTGGTACTACCACCTTAAGGTGCTGGTATTGCTTTGTGTAAATTCGACCCTACAAGCTTCAATTCCTCATGAAAGTGGATGAAACTTACCAAATACATTATTTTTGTGCTCTTTAACATTCTGGAACCAGTCGCGGATTTTAAGGTGTAAATATAAGAAAGTTTTGGTTTTTGCCCTTATTCTCTCAGCACGTAGTCGTTACACCGCATTGGTTGTTATGGCTGAAAAGAGGGCACCAAAATGAACATTTTTGCTTTTACAGCTTTTGAGCTACTAGTGGTTACGGTAGTATAAGACAAAAACGATTTTTGGGGTCAAATGTCCATTTTTGAAGAAATCAGTTTTTTCAAAATTACTGCCAAATCTTACAGACAATTTCGGCTTATTTATACTCAATCGATACACCGTCCAATTGCGCATTTTACCAATACCTATTCGCTGAAGTTCGTTGCTTTAAGCCAGAGAATTCGCCGAAAAAATGAACATTGATTTGAACATTAATTTCTCAAAAACTACCCAATAGATTCGCGTTAGATTTTTGATTAATAGATTTTTGGCTGAATGAAAATTCGCCCTATTGCGGAGGGTCATTTTTCTTGGTTTGAGCTAAAACATCTCAAGTTGTGAGAAAACTGAATAGAAAATTGTGAAATTTCGTGTCATCGCGCATTTGCTGGATTTTCTGGAGTACTGAGACTTGTTGAGCCAAATCCAAAAAATGTCCCTCGGCCCACATGTCCTTCATATCATGGCACAAGAAGAATGTTTGGCCGATTCTACAGTTTTGAGAAATCGATGTTCAAAAATTGTTGATCTATATTCAGTCTGTCAGATATCAGCATGTCGGAAATATTTTGCTATTTTTTGCCAATTTTGCTAGTTTCGTAAGCTCATATTAATGTACAGATTATAAGCTTTAAAACGATGTATAAGGCTCTTTCCTTCTCCCAAAATTGCGAAAGTTATAGCGTTTCGAAAAATCACCACAAAAGCACTGCACAAAAGGATACCAGCACCCTAAGGTGGTAGTACCACTAGCGGGATTTTCTGCATGATCTTAATGAAGAAATCTTGACAAAATTTTTGGAGAAGTAAGCTAGGATGGTGGGCTAACTTTGCACAATGTTTTGGTGTCAGCGAGTGTTTGGCTAGCTACCATCATGGCATGCGCAAATAATCAAAATTTTATCTAAGCTTTATATGACATATTTGACTTAATCACGTCAGAGAGCGCCAAAAGCGCTTTAAAATGATGTGCATATCTCTTCTGTACGTGGTTTCTATCAAAAGTTACAGGTGTTTTAGATGTGGCTGAATTACGTTGACCGTTTGCACACATAATGTAAAGTAAGAACAGTTTGTCCGAAAATTAAATCTGTTGGGTTTTAACGGTTCCTGTTGCGTTATTTATGTGCATTATTTAATAGAAAACACTTTAAAGTGAAAACACTGCTTGAAAGCATTGGAAATTTCGAAAACCAAAGCAAACAATGAAAAATTACAGAATTTTTGTTTTTGATTTTCTCGTCACTCCTTCAGTCAAAATGGACCAAATCTTGCAGACATGTTTCGCATCAGCATACGCTCAGGCCGTTTTCTTGGTTTTTGGAAACACGCAATACTAAGCAAGATATAAAATTTAATGGAAATAATAGGTGTTATTAAAATAGTCAACCATAATATGAAGAAGTTATTAAAATTTAAAGTTCCGACTCTTTTCAAAATAAGATTTTTATTTTAATGGAATCTAACTGAAATTATAAGTCTATTAAACATTGTTAACAAATTAATATCGTTATAGCATCATGAACTCATTGGTAAAAACGTACAAATGTTGTATAATTGCATTTATTACAATGATAATCAATATTTTAAATAAAGAAATCGTCTCAGTGCAGAGAATAGCACTGACTCACGTAAACTCGTACAAAAAGCCAAAAAACTAATTAGGCAAAAAATTATTGCAGCAGCTTCACGGATATTTGTTCGTTCAGAAAAATGTAATCTTACAAGAATAGATGCTTAAATCGATTTAATACTAATTTTTATTCATTCTTGTTTGCAAGCCACAAGTTCTATGTCGACTTGTGAGAGTTTTGGGGATTTTGCGAGTACTTGTGAACTTGTGATTTGTGGCTTGTGGGTTGATGAAACCCAAACTGGAAAATCAGCTTGTGGCGAACTTGTCACAAGCAGGGTTTCCGCTTGTGACTTGTGGCTTGTGAGTTGTGACTAATCATTGATGAAACCGGACTCCCGTGTGGTTTGTGAACTTGTGAACTTGTGACTACTGATGAAATAGGCTCCAGGTGGAGACTGAACGCGACCGAGCACAGGGTTAACCGATAAACCAAATTAAAGTCTTTACTAAGGTAATATTTAAGGTGGTGATTCCTTTTGGGCACAAATTGTTGGTTGGCGGCGCAAATCAGGATGAAATTTGGCGAAACTTTCCTAAATACATTCTTTTAGCGTTCTAACACCCTCCGCGCAATCCCGGTACAAAAATTTGAGATTTCCGATCAGGGCGGTTTTTCCCAATTTCGGAAAGTTTAGCGGCAGCTATACATCTATGACTATACTCATTTGAAAGATCTCGTTGAGCTTCACATTTTTGCTTTTTAAAGCAACTTTCTATCTTTTCTCTAGCGTGCGATATAGCCGATTTTCTTGTTTTGGCGTCGAAAACTTGTCATTTTTGCAGAAATCAAATAATCCATCATTTCTTGAACTACACAAGCCGGAAAATCAAACTAAGGGCGTCGATCTGAAGGTCTCACAGGGGCAAATTATCCGATGGATGATCGTCTTCCAACAGCTATCCCGTAGGCTGCTATCATGAAAAATGTAGTTTTTGCAAAAACACGACCAATTTTTTTCCAAAGATTGTGGAGCATTCACCATGCAAGTTGGAGGGCTGCTACTTAACAAATGAGTTTTGCACAAATATACCCAGGGACGATTTTTTAGTTGCCCCGATTGCTGCTTTCTAGCTAAAGTAATCGCTTGACAAATTTCGAAAAAGTAGGCAAAATACAGGTTACGCACACATTTCAGCTTATTTCTCTATAACGAAGGGCGATTTCACAATAAATAAAAAATCGTCCCCAGCTATTTGATGGAGGTATCGAATGATATAACCGATGTCTCGCGAAAAAATTTACTTGAGTCTGCAAAAAATCTGGAAAATTATACTTCTTCTAAAATGTGTCAAAAATATTTTAATACAGCTACATTAGTTTCATGGTATGCATTAAAAAGAGGAAATGTCAAGCTACATTTTGATATAAAAATGGCTTCTTAACTCCAAGTAATGAACGAGTAATAATGGTGCAAACTTTTGTGACCAAAGGGAATCACCACCTTAAGTGCAAACGTGGCTAAAGGCCAGTTATCCAGGCGTTCATAATGCATGTTTGACTGTTGCACTGACCTAACCTTGCAGGACTGCCCAGTATAACTTTAACTCGTTTTATCTTGCACAGACAACATTTTAGACCCATGGCTCTATTAGAAGATGTTGCTCCTCGTTCCATTAGCTATCGATTGATACCCAATTTGTCTATATTTGGAAAAATTTTAAAATTGACATTTTTCACCTACAAAGATCAAAGGTGCCGCCACAGCAGTCATGTTCAATATTGACGCATTTACTTTGGCCACATCATGTGACAGACATGGATATATTAATTAATCTGCAAAATTTGGTGATTTTTACCACATAATAAGTGAGAAATTATCAAAAGAATGTGAAAATTATGAAAAATGGCCATTTTTAGCAAAATTTGCTGTTTTTGTGGCAAGTTTTTTGAGCTTACTGTAGACGGTAGACTTTATTTTATGCTTCGAGTGCAGCTATTTATTGGCCGTTTCTGTAGCTTTTGCCAATCGTGCAGGACAAGCAAAAGAGTACCGTAGGTCCTGTTTTCCATTGTCCAAAAATGGCGGATTTTCCAAAATTCTGACTTTAAAAATTCACCAAAAATCCAATACTCAATAGAATCGCTTCTGAGCTGCACTCTGCAATATGTCCTTAATTGTTCTGAAAAGGTTTCAGAGCTCTGGCTCTTATACAGCGAAAAATTTTTCACAAACTTTTTAACCTAACTTTTTCATTTTCCTATGTTTAACACATGTCGAGGTCACCTTTGAAGGCCTGTACAGAACGATAGAAGCAATATTTCGCAAAACGCTCTTGTCTTGTTTCGCGGACCCATGGGGACTACAAAATATGTGAAAATGAGCAAAATCGGAGATGGTCGAAAAATCGGCAAAAAAGTGACCCCCCCTAAGGGGGCTCTTGCATTACCTCTCCTGGATTCATTTCTTAACCAATCTGTTTCAAATTTTCAGGGATTGTAGTTGGTGGTAAGTAGTGCTAATGCGCCAATTTTGAAACTGCAAGTGGCTGGCTTAGGGCTTACTTGCAGTGATAATTTAAAATTTTCAAAATGATGCCATTCCTTACTTGTTCAAGCAAAGCTGCTGAAACTTGGCACAAAAGTATTTATTATCTTAGCGCAGGGACGATTTTTGCCGTTTTAAATTTAAATTTAAAGTAGTATTGCGATCAAAAATCAATTTTGAAAATTTCATCGATATATTTCTCCCTCGTTGAGCAGGTTTTTGAAAATCTGAAAAGTGTCCCTGCATTTGAATATTCTCAGCAACTGTACCAAACTTTAGAGCTTCAACCGTTACATGATGTGAGAATTTTAGAAAAAATGTGTAAATGTACCAATATTAGCATGGTGAATGTATGTTGCCATTAGCTATGCTTTGGTTTTTAAGACAGGAACGGGAAACGGGACGGTTTTGTTTTTTTATCTGTTCCAATTTTTAGACGTTCGAAATATGGAAGTTCGTAATTTTACACACACCCCAAATTTTAACATTAAGAATTCTATAGTTCCTGTAAGTTTTGAGGTTAGCACTTTTAGCACTAAACAGCACTAACGTAGCACAAAGTTAGCTAACTCCCAACCCCAGCACGAACAACGAACGAGCACAAAATGCGGGGTGCAGCAGGCGGGGTGTGCTAAATGAACCTAGCTGAAAGTTTTGATCTTGTTATGGTTAGGGTTAGGTAGATAGATAGGTGTGTTAGGGGCATAGGTGTACCACCTGTTTGGGTTGGGGGGGAGTAGAAGGTCCAAATTTGGCTCGGGGGACCCCACCAAAATCCGAAATTTGGGGGAGGGGGACCCCCCTAAACTACCCAAGTTTTTTTAGCTTAAAATGGTCCTTTTTCGATGTACAGTACATAAAACGTACTCAAAAGCTTCTGTCAATAGCATTCGTATGCGAAAATAGGGCTTGAAAATTGACAAATTTCTGCTAAAATATGTCTAAATTAGGCCAGATTGTGAATTATAATTGCGTATATTACCTTTTAATTGCTATAAATAACCATCTTTAGCTGTTTATAGCTGATTTACATCCATTTTTGCGAATTTTTTTCAAAAATTTTCAGAAATTGCAAAAAATTTTTTCAAAAATTTTGCATATTTTACTTGGTTTGGACCCAGTTTTAGGGGAGGAGGGGGGTTTGAGCTCGGCTTGGGGGGGGAGTAGTTGAGGCCGGGGAGGGGGGTCTGGCCTCTCCGTGGGGGGGGGTCTCACAGGGGGTAAACTGTAGCCTGGTTTACCTATGGTTAGGGGACCCCCCTACCAAAATGACAAATTTTGGCGACCCCCTCCCCAGATTTTCGGATGTTTGCTCCCCCCCCAGATTTTTGGCCAAAAATGGCATAAAATCGAAAATTTAGGGGGTCCCCCCACCCTCCGTCGGAAACCCCCCCAGATTTTTTGCCCAGCCACACCACACCTATGGTTAGGTTAGGTACATAGGTGCACCTGAGGCTCATAGTTTCACCAGGGGGGGGGGTTGGTGGGGGGTGCTCCCACTTCGACCCCTGCAGTAGAGTGCTGCTGAAGTACAGCACGCCCTATAAATACGTAGCTACTTCGCTAAGTTGCAATCATCTGAAATTTTGCATATAACTGCAGAAGAGCATTAGAAATGAGCGCTGCAGAAGTATATACAGGCCATGGCGTCTAACAAACAAACTTCAGATAACTTTCTGCAACTAAGTGTAGTGGGTGAGGGCTTATCTGCCAAAATCAAGAAAAAGGGAGAAATTGGTACTTTAAAGCTTCTTTGTTCTAAGGCTCGCTTGACCATTAGTTATTGTGGGAATTTTCAAGTTTCTTTCATAAACCTTTAACATTTTTGCTTAAGTTATATACTGAGAACCTTATAAATGAAATAGGACAAGAATAAAAATGCTCCGATGGAGCATGAAAAATACAATATGGGTGACATTAGGTTTTAAGCGGGCAGAGGACTAGGTTTTAAAACGACGTTAATATGGTGAGGGGCAGGTTGTAAATAACAAAAGGACTAGGTTAAAAGCGTACTAATATGGACCAGCTTCGCTGAACAACCATATTTGCGGGTACGCATGCTCCACTCCGGATTTGACCTTTATTGGCATAAGGTCTAAATTCGTCAGCTTTCCAAGCGAGCTTCAGCTTGCTGATTTGAAATATTAGGGTTTACTACAAGCGTTTTATTCTGCGCTACTAGCGCAGGATTTGTGACAAAAATTTTTACTGTTTGTTGTATACATAGGTGTAACGGAGATTTGGGGTGGGGCCCCCCAACGATTTTTGGACCCAAAAAGTTAGCTAAATTTGGTCGAAAAATGGTCATTTTTTGAAAATTTTATCAAAATTTTGACCTAAAATCGCTTTAAAACGGTGCAAAAACGCCTAAAACGTTAAGAACAAGCCTTATTTTGATGAAAAAAGGGCTAAATTACAGAAAATTTTGCATTTTTTGGCCATTTTTCGAAATTTCTGAGGTCCGAATTCTGGGTGGGGGTACCCCCCATCACATTTCGGAGGTCAGCCAAGATTTACCCCCCCCCAGACCCAAAGTTCCAGGGAAACTGTGGGCCCCCCTTTGCGATTTGGGCCCCTCCCTTTGGGGTGTCGGGCCCCCCCTTGAAAAATTTTTCAGCTGTTTATATATATATACTAGGGGGGAAAATGCCCTCGACGGGCAACCAACTTGGTAGAATAGGGAAAGACTTGAATGTTAAATACACGGTGCATGGTTACAACTGAGATTCTGCTGAAGCGGAAAAATGCCGTTTCTCAGCGACTAAAATGACAGAAACCAGCTTTGTGTGCCGAATAGGGAATCTACTCGGCGACTAAAATGAAAGAAACCAGCTATGTGCGCCGAATAGGGAATCTACTCGGCGACTAAAATGAAAGAAACCAGCTTTGTCGCCGAATAGGGAATTCCCTCCTTCCGCCCTATTCGCGCGAACTTATCGTCTTTCGGGAGGAAATATATAGGTAATTACTCTGTTAGGAACTGCAAACGTAAGCATTGCGCTCAATATGACATTTCCCGTACCGGTTGCGTGGTGACTAGGGGTGGCGCTAGATTAATTTCTTTTTGAGCTACCTGATCCGTAAATATTTTATGCATACAACCGCTAGCAGGACCAACAGAAAGCAACAATAAGTATATATGCAGTTTAAAGAATTTGTGGTCGACAGTCCTTGTGCTAAAACATATACAATCAATCGCATTTCATTTTATATAATGTCTGATTGTATCAATTCTCGGCAAGATCAGGCAGAGCACACCTATATATATATATATATATAATAGCACACCTAAATATATATATATATATATATATATATATATATATATATATATATATATATGCTCTCAATGTTTCTGATAGCACATCGAAGATAGCGTATTTATGTCTGTGAAAACCTTGACTTACGTAAGTGCTTGATAAAAATGTTGTTTTGCATTCTGAAGTAATTCTGCCATTCTGAAGCTCTCTCATTATTCAGCAAAGCAACACATAACAGGCTTCAAAGTTCGCGCGAATAGGGCGGAAGGAGGGAATTCCCTATTCGGCGACAAAGCTGGTTTCTTTCATTTTAGTCGCCGAGTAGATTCCCTATTCGGCGCACATAGCTGGTTTCTTTCATTTTAGTCGCCGAGTAGATTCCCTATTCGGCACACAAAGCTGGTTTCTGTCATTTTAGTCGCTGAGAAACGGCATTTTTCCGCTTCAGCAGAATCTCAGTTGTAACCATGCACCGTGTATTTAACATTCAAGTCTTTCCCTATTCTACCAAGTTGGTTGCCCGTCGAGGGCATTTTCCCCCCTAGTTTCGCTTATTTTTCCGCTGCAGAGAAAATTATGTCAGAGAAGTTGCATATATACACAATGTAAGCAAAGCTAGCTACCGCAAACAGGCTGGATGAAAACGTTCTAGTTCAACTGAATGTATTTGCTGAAGCGGAAAAATGCCTGATAATAGCCTTTTCAGAACTTTATACACGGTGCGTCATCTTAGGCTGGAAGGCCACTGTTCATGGCCTCTACAGAACATTATACACGGAGCGTTATCTTAGGCTGGAAGGCCACTGTTCATGGCCTTTTCAGAACTTTTTACACGGTGCGTTATCTTAGGCAGGAAGGCCACTGTTCATGGCCTTTTCAGAACTTTTTACACGGTGCGTTATCTTAGGCAGGAAGGCCACTGTTCATGGCCTTTTCATAACTTTTTACACGGTGCGTTATCTTAGGCAGGAAGGCTATTTTAGTTCAACTGAATGTATTTGCTGAAGCGGAGAAATGCCTGTTAATAGCCTTTTCAGAACTTTATACAAGGTGCGTCATCTTAGGCTGGAAGGCCACTGTTCATGGCCTCTACAGAACATTATACACGGAGCGTTATCTTAGGCTGGAAGGCCACTGTTCATGGCCTTTTCAGAACTTTTTACACGGTGCGTTATCTTAGGCAGGAAGGCCACTGTTCATGGCCTTTTCAGAACTTTTTACACGGTGCGTTATCTTAGGCAGGAAGGCCACTGTTCATGGCCTTTTCATAACTTTTTACACGGTGCGTTATCTTAGGCAGGAAGGCTATTTTAAAACCCATCCAGCACCGTAACCTTGGATATGCAGTTATATACATGACAAAAGTTGCTCTGCTCATTTAGGGCTTTCATTTAAAACCAAATTTGACAACTTTTGGAAATTTTGATTTTTGACCAATTAGGACCCCTTGCCAGGCCGCCACATGTCGCTAGGGACCAGTTTGGAGGGGTCCTCCAATGAGATAAAATGTTCGCCTCACCAAGGGCTTTCATTTTATACCAAACTTGAAAACCTTTCAAAAAATTGATTTTGGACCGGTCCGGACCCTGGTCAGGGCGCCACAGGCCGCTGGATCCACTTTGGAGGGGTCCTCCAATGACAAAAAATGTTCGCCTCACCATGGGCTTTCATTTGATACCAAACTTAGCCACTTTTGGAAAAATCGATTTTTGGGCATTTTGGACCGGTCCGGACCCTGGTCAGGGCGCCACAGGCCGCTGGGGTCACTTTGGAGGGGTCCTCCAATGACAAAAAATGTTCGCCTCACCAAGGGCTTTCATTTGATATCAAACTTGACCACTTTTGGAAAAATCGATTTTTGGCCATTTTGGACCGGTCCGGACCCTGGCCAGGGCGCCACAGGCCGCTGGGGCCACTTTGGAGGGGTCCTCCAATGACAAAAAATATTCGCCTCACCAAGGGCTTTCATTTGATACCAAACTTGGCCACTTTTGGAAAAATCGATTTTTGGCCATTTTGGACCGGTTCGGACCCTGGTCAGGGCGCCACAGGCCGCTGGGTCCACTTTGGAGGGGTCCTCCAATGACAAAAAATATTCGCCTCACCAAGGGCTTTCATTTGATACCAAACTTGGTCACTTTTGGAAAAATCGATTTTTGGCCATTTTGGACCCGGTCCCCGGTCCGGACCCCTGGCCAGGGCGCCACAGGAGTCCGGGCGAAACCTACTATAGCCTATGCTGTAGTGCTCCCGCACCCCACCCCAAACCCCAAATAAGAGAGACCTGCTCACTGTAGATATTTCTGTAGAAGAGGTTAAAGTTGGAGTTGCGACACGGTAGGGCCCACCACCATCAGTGTGCCCCCCAGCCACATGGATAGGTCCTAGAGCGAAACTAATGGGCCATTTAGATTCACCATATAGGGGTTCCTATTCGAATACGAAACCTCAGCCCAGCAGCTCTTATGTATAGGGCTGCCTACTCCGTAGGCCCAGACCCCCCCTTTTACACACTAACTTTTGACCCCTGGCCAGAGCGCCACAAACCACCGAGCAGCACCATCTCACTTCCCGGAGCCCTTCACCCTTGGGCCATGCCACATGAGCCATATGAGAGCCCAGCTTCCCTCGCTGCGATCTATTTCGAAGTGCAATTATTTTCGAACTTAGTTTTTTTTCGGGGGTCACTTGGGGGGTCCCCACCGGGGGGGTGGGGCCATCTGGGGGGATCCGGGAACCGCGGAAAGTAATTTCCCCGGAATTGAGGAACTTTTTGTACAAGAAAAACTTAAAATAGTAGGGCTCTGAAGGGTCTTCCGACCTGCACCCCTGGGGGGAAAAAAAAAGAGGAGAAACGCGACCTGCGCGGGGGGCCAATTTTCATATCTCAAGATCTACCCGGCCGATCCGGCTGAAATTTTCACAGCATGTACCCCTGCCCACAGGCTCTTCACACACCAAGTTTCAGCCCGATCGGTCCACTCCTCCGCTGGCCACAGGCCAAACAATGTCCAGATTATACACATTGCGTCAAATTTTCCCTATTCTAGGGGGAGCGCTAACGCGCTCCCCCTAATATATATGCATAATTTGAGTGTTTTTAAGAAATTTTTTAAAAAAATCGGCAAATTTTTGCTAAAAATCGAAAAATTTTTGCTAAAATTTGAGAAATTTTTTTGAAAAATGAAGGTAAAATTTGCTAACTTTTGGCAGAATTTTTGGATTTCCCAAAAAAGCTCGCCGGATTTTTGGGTCGGGCCCCCCTTCAAAAAATCCTGGCGCCGCTACTGGGCTACCCCCCAACCCCCTCCCCCACCTTACACCTATGGTTGTATATATATTAAGAGTCACATTATATATATGTATATATACGTATATATATTAATTAAATTATGTTGCATATTATGTAATTATTAAGTATTACGAGCACCACTACATATGGTTGCTTACGCAGAGTTATGCTCACTAATTGGTAAACTGTTACTGAAGAACTGCCACCAGCATCAGTCCGGTCAGTTTCCGCGAATATATATGGGTTGTTCAGCGAAGCTGGTCCATATTAGTGCGCTTTTAGCCTAGTCCTTTTGTCATTTAAAACCTAGTCCTCTGTCCACTTAAAACCGAATGTCTGTCACCCATATTGTATTTTTCATGCTCCATCGGAGCATTTTTATTCTTGTATATAGATAGATTGCGAAATAGTAAAATATGAAAATATATGAATATATGTATATATGAAAATTTGACCCAAACTGATCACTTCCCTAACTGTTTTAACTTATTATATATATAGGTGGGGCAGGCTTTCAAAAAAATGGTGGCTCCCACTAAAAATGCCAGTCTAGGAGGGACCATAGGTGTACCACCTGTTTGGGTTGGGGGGGGAGTAGAAGGTCCAAATTTGGCTCGGGGGACCCCACCCAAATCCGAAATTTGGGGGAGGGGGACCCCCCTAAACTGTACCCAAGTTTTTTTAGCTTAAAATGGTCCTTTTTCGATGTACAGTACATAAAACGTACTCAAAAGCTTCTGTCAATAGCATTCGTATGCGGAAATAGGGCTTGAAAATTGACAAATTTCTGCTAAAATATGTCTAAATTAGGCCAGATTGTGAATTATAATTGCGTATATTACCTTTTAATTGCTATAAATAGCCATCTTTAGCTGTTTATAGGTGATTTATTATATAGCCTATTTTTCTAATTTTTTTCAAAAATTTTCAGAAGTTGCAAAAAATTTTGCATTTTTTACTTGGTTTGGACCCAATTTTAGGGGGGGAGGGGGGGGGGTTTGAGTCGGCTTGGGGGGAGTAGTTGAGGTCGGGTAGGGGGGGGGGAGGGGGGTCTGGCCTCTCCGTGGGATGGGTCTCACAGGGGGTAAACTGTAGCCTGGTACACCTATGAGGGGGTCCCATTATGATAAACTATTACGGATTAGGATTACAAAATAGTTAAATCGGAGATGTATGAAAGTTTGACCAAACTGACCCCGCCCCCTAACTCTAGGCTTTTTTAGGGAGGGGGGCGCCCCCCTGGCTTACGTACTTCTACTGGGGGGTGGGTGGTGGTATTTTAGTTTAAAAACACCTAAAATTAGTTATTTTTTAGCACTTTTTAGCAGTTTTTTTACACAAAAACCTAAAAATTTGACAAAAAATAAGTCCCCCATTTTTGGTGAGCCCCCCGTCGATAGGGGGGGGGGCTGCTTCGAGCCCCCTCCCCACTTTTTGGGCTTCCCCCCACTCGCTATAAGGAGCCCAGAAAATGCCAAATTTTAAGGATTTTGTCAAAAATCGTCTATTTTGGTACTCAAACTCGATTTTTGAGCACTTTTAAGCATAGTTATAGCAGTATATATATACAGGCTATTTTACTGCATGTTTGCCAATCACTTTGGATCCCCCCTTTTGGGTTCCCCCCCACTAGTGGGGGGCGTCCCCTCCACTTCCCAACGACCTCCACTTTTTTCGCTTAGAAAAGCCCAGTAACTGTGCTAACTTTTCATGTGTTTTTTAGAATGGGTGCTATGCGAAAAATTGGCGTAATCTCTACATCTGAATACCTGCAAACATTGCTTCCTGTGCTCAAATGTTTGGAATATGACATCAGAGCTTTGTGGACTCGAAAAGTGGAAGAGACTGTTCCTATTGCAGCAAAGTTTGAGGTTAGCTCACAGAAAATTTATAATCGGACATCTTTTGGGATCACTAAACACAATCTGAATCTGATAATCTGAAGTAAATTTTTTCGATCCAACTTATGTTTTTAATAGACATGCACCCGATACCGGATCCGGGGCCTGGAAATTGGGGGTCCAAATCGAAAATTTTCAAAAATTTTCTTGAAAATTTGAATTTTGGAATAATTTTTGATATGTACAAACGTTGCTATCGTTGTTTTCATTCATATCGGCTTGAAAACAAACGATTTGTAACACTTTTTGACTTTCGAAAATTCAAAATTTTGGTCAAAAATTCACAAAATTTAGCTAATTTTTGGCCCCGGTCGGGACCGGGGCCAGTGCCCGACTGCCGTTGCCGGGGCCAGGCCCCGGTGCATCCCTAGTTTTTAATTAGTGCATGACTTTTGAATCACGTTTTTATAACTGGAAAGCATCTTTCAATACGTATACATATTCATACTCATTTACTTTTTTAATTGGTGCATGAATTTTGAATCACGTTTTTATAACTTGGAAGCATTTTTCAATATATATACATATGAATACTCATTAACTTTTTTAGATCCCATTTGCGGCGTCTGAACCCTCCGAGCTGCTATTGAGGAAGGATGTTGAGATTGTTGTCGTCTATGGCTGTCCCTGGCTCCATTCTCAGCTGGTTGTGTCTTCGCTGGGCATTGGAAAGCATGTCATTTGTGGCAGTCCGCTGGCTCTTTCAACTGTTGAGGCTGGCAAGTTGCTGGAAGCATCCGACTACTATCCTCAACTGTTGGCCCTGGCCGGTCTAGGCTTGCATCATAAGCCGGTATTTGTGGAACTGTTTCGTCTACTAAGATTAGGCTGGATCGGCGCCGTTTGTGCCATTGATGTCCGAATCATCTGTCCCTATCTCCTCAGTGGTTGCAGCTATAATTGGCTGTGTGATTCACAGAGTGGCGGTGGCGTTCTCCACTTGATTGGGTCTCACGTCGTTGACCTTTTGACCCGGCTAACGGGAAGTCGGATTTTGTCCGTCTACGGTGATGCCAGGACCTGTGTCAGTCAGACAGAAAAGATTGATGGGATTCGAAAGATCACGGCTGATGACTATGCTATGTTTATGCTGAAATTTCAGTCGGGAATTTCGGCAGCTGTGTCCATTACCAGTCTCAGGCCAACTGACTCTCGAACCATGGAATTTGAGATGACCCTCACAGGTACTGATGGACACCTGCGAGTAGTCAATAACCAGCTGTACGGGCGACAGAAAAACTGTACCTCGGAAGAATCTTTGATGGAAGAAAAGGAGGACGAATTTAGTGACTTGCCGGATGTTCTAGGCCTAAACTATATATCGTCAGGATTTTTTCATCTATTGAAAAATTTGGTGGACGTAATGAACAGTGATGAGTCCAACAAAAATTCCCTGTTAATTAGCCCGAATAAACTGAAAGATTTTGCTACGGTTAAAGACGGCTTCTATGTGTACAATGTTATTCATGCGTTAAAGAAGTGTTCTGTTTTAGGTGGTGGTGAGCAAACTCTTATGTAATCTCTTTGTTTACAATATCTCTTATATACTTAATTTTTTGTCGCAACGCATGTATGTGCAAATGAATTTTGAAGTTTTGTGCCAACTTACGATTTATTTAAAAAACTTACTTAGGATAATGCTTTTCAGAGTCAGCATACAGTACATTTCATGAAATCCAGGACTGGTGGCGTAATTTCCAAATTGGCGAAATATCGCGAAGTGACGGCAATTTTCGCCAAAATTGGCGAAAATTCTTGTTTAATTGGCGACAATTCTAGTTTAATTGGCGACAATTCTTGTTTTTTTCGCCAACTTTGTTCGAAGTTTTCGCCAACTTTGGCGAAAATCGCTAATACTTCGCGACATTTTGCTGTTTTCGCCAATTTGGAAATTACGCCGCCAGTCATGGATTTCATGAAATGTACTGTATTTTGCTTTATCTGCTTATTGTTTCGTTTTCTTGGAGTATATATTATTATACTTGTACAGAAACTGTTTTGAGTCTCTTATTTTGTATAATAACTTTGTAATTGTACGTAATCCACCAAAGCAGCTTTTGTTTGTGATTTAGAAGTAAAACCTTAGAATTCAATTTTTGGTTAAACTCTGGAATAAAACAGATTTTCTTCTTAGAAATAGGCAGTGATCTGGCAGGCTTCGACTTTGTGATTTATTGTACTGTAGTCAATTTCAAGTCTTCGGAAAGGTCATATTTTCGTTGATAATTCACCCCGTCTAGTTTGTTTTTCCTTCCAATTTAAGGTGGTGTTTCCTTTTGGCCCGTATTGTTGATTGACGGCACAACTCAAGATTAAATTTGAATCTTTGTAAAAACTTTCCAAAATAAGTTCTCTTAGCATTGTAACACCCTCCGTACAATCCCGCTTCAAGAATTCGACATTTCCGTAGTTTGCAGTTTTCGCCAATTCAGTTTTTGAAGGCATTTTTCCAGCGTGAGTTGCCATTTTTCTTCAGCTACACAAGCCGTGGAGTTAAACCGGGGCTGTCAATTTGAAGGTATCAGAGGCCGTCTGTCTATCCTTGGCTGATGATGTTGATTTAAAACTTACCTTACCAGACTTATATACCATAAAAATGAAGTTTTTACGAAACAACCACCATTTCTTTCTAGCGATTGGGGTTCATTTACGATGCAAATTGGCGGCAGCTACTTAACATGTTTTCTTCACTCAAATACCCGGGACCCTTTTTGGTTGCTGCAATAGTTGCCTTCTAGATAAAAGTACGTTGTACTTTTATACAAATGTATAAAAGTACTTTATGTACAAAGTTTGGAAATGTAGACAAAATCCAGGTTATAACAATAGCACTTGTTGCTATAAAACGCACTTTGATATGAGAAACTTGAAAGTTTCTTATTTTTGTCCATGGCTTGGAATAGCTCGAATCATTGATAAGTTATGGAACGTTGTCAGAAAATCAGAAAATGTATTTTGAGAAAAATGCAACTGGTGGATCGTTTCCACAATCCCGCCTCAAAACAATGTGGTTGGATTGGGGGTTTCTGGGTGATCCGAATGTGTTCATATTTTGGTAGGGTGCTACCTGAGGCTCAATGATTTCAAAAATGGAAAATTCAAAATAAAATTTTTTTAAATTTTGTATAATCGATGATGCCAAGCATTTTTCTTGTTGCGCCAACATTCGAAATTGCTTTCTGCGATCTCTATAGCGGCTCTAACTGTAAAGATAAAAGGGATATGCCGTTTGCATATAGTAGTAACTAGAGTTGGGACCGGTTCCACTAGAACCGGTTGGAACCGGAACCGGAACCGAACCGGAAGGAATTTTAGAACCGGAACCGGAACCGGTAGGATTTGGAACCGGCCGGTTCCACTCTTGAAAATGCACTTGAACTAATTTTTTCCAGGATTTTAAATTTTGCAAAAGCTGGATTTTGTGGTTGCCATTCAGTGTTGCCATTCATATTGTCTTTTTCAAACTAGTGACTGAAAGTGGAACTAAAGATCTAGTTTTAACTGAAACTAAACAAATTTAGACCTGAAGGTGAAATATGTAGGATAAGACTGATAATAATTAAGAATTTCAAACTAAACGTGAAATGAAGGTACAATTATTGACACTGAAACTGAAGCTGAGAGTCCATAGAATAAATTAGAGCCTAAACTGGAAACACCATATTAGCTTCAGCATCAGCTTCCACTGAAGGTAAACACAAACTCCCCACTTCCCCTTTTCAGGTGATCGAGGCACCTTTCAGCTTTCGCTGAAGCAGACACATAGATTAAGAGAAATTCCAAATATATCTTTGACTCAACATTAGTGACATTATTCCGTCTGAGTTAAGACAAAAATGAAATATTAAACATACTTGAAAAATTAGGTACATGTATTGCAAGGGAAAAATTCTACTTCCTTTATTCTGGAATTTCGTAATTTTTGTTTTCATGCTTCTGATTTTTCAACTTTTGTTAAGTAAATTTGTATTACAAAATGCAGTTGCGAAAATGTCTCTAAATTAATTTTAACGAATTTTTGAAATTTTCTGTTCTAAAATTCCAATTGTAATTGATGAAAGACGGGCACTTTCGTTCAGACGTGACCGATACAGCGCCGAATGAAAATTTTAATCAGCTTACATATCTGAACCTGAATATTGACCTCATAGAAAAGATGAAAGCCCGATGGGATGTAGTCGGAAATTGAGTATATCTTCTCAAAAAATTATTAAATGGAAGGTGGTGTTGTCAGCGCGCAAGATTGAACCAACATTTTTTTAAAAAAGTAGTAAATTTTACAGGAGTAGAAAACTTCGAAAGTTGAGTACTTATTTTCTTATTTTTAAGCTATCGGCATCTGAGACGAAAGGCAATCAAAGTTCAAGTAATGAACAGCCTGTAGAAGTAATCTGTTAGCTATTTTGTTTAATCAAGCGACTGTACATTTCTCGTTAAATATAACTTTCCAATTTGGCTTTCAGCTTTTAAATATTTTAAATGCATTTAAATTTTTTGGATAATATTTGCTTCTTTAGAGACACTGTACTCTTTTTAAAGAAATAAGAATTTAAGCTCCAGTATATCTCAATTCTCAGCACGTTTTACTGAAACGTTGTGCAGTTTACAAGATTCTGTTCAGAAGGCGCTGTCTGCATTCAGATGCACAGTAGAATCCCACCGTTAATTATCGAAACAATTTGCTCGACCATACTAAAGTTTTAATTTTTTACAAGTTTTAATGTATGTTGTGCATATAGTAACAGCATTTGAATGGAGCGAACCCAAAGTAAGGCAAAAACTTTAAAATTCAAAGTAAACAAAAAAGTTTAACCCAGTTGGTTATTCTCGCATTACCTATTCCAATTGTTTTGCAGTATTACTTTATAATTTTGATTGTATAACCCTTGCTGGGGGCCTGTATCCAATATTAAATAATGTTAAAATGTAACTACGAATTTTTTACTTGGAACCGGGAACCGGAAGCTAGAACCGGAACCGGAACCGGTACTCTAGAACCGGAACCGGAACCGGTTTTGAAAATTGGAACCGGTCCCAACTCTAGTAGTAACCGTGCTACTATTATGGGTAGCAATTTCTTTTGATCTTTCCAGTTAAAGCCGTTGTGGAATGGAATGGAATGAAATGAACAACCGCCCCACAGTGATTGTATTGCGTTAGGGCGCCTGTTGCGTTAGGGCGTTTTTTTCAATTTTTGGACATGGTGTGTTAGGGCGCCCAATGTGTGCGTTAGGGCGCCCAGTCTATGCGTTATGAGGCGACTATTCCAATAGGAAACAACTGAGTGTGTTTCTTTCAGAGTACTTAATATACAGTTTAAAGTACAAATAGATGGGAACAACTAGTGAAATCTTTAAATAACTAAACTAACTTTAAATCAGTAATCAATGTAAATGAATTGAAAATTATTTTTATTTCTGAATTTTTGTAAAACAATCACAATTATCCTGTTCCAAGTTATATCCAAAGAATCAAGTCACGTATCATATTTTTTGCGCGTAAACAAAGATTTTGTTTTGACACTCCACTAAACAAATATATTTTAATTAAAACTAATTTGTGCTTTCAAATTTCAGCAGTAAAATTTTCGTTTTAGTTGTACAGACTATACAATTACATATATTCAATAATGCGGACCCCCTTTATTTATACCTTTAAACTGTGCATTACGTAAACACTTTCATAATAGATCTTCATTCACAATAATGCTTTATTATCGTGAAAACAATCAGGCGCCCTAACGCACCGAAATTAAAATGACCTAAGTTCACGGGTTCCCTAACGCAACTTTTACCCCCCACAGTACGCAAACGTCAAGTATATTTCTGTTTGCACATTTGTACTGTGGACCCATCTCATGGATTGCACCTGTTCGCCCCTAAGCCCTACTACTCACAAAACGGGAGAAACTACATAGCACACAGTCAATTTCATGTTATATATATATATACTCCAAAATACTCAAACAGACGTGCGTACGCTGCTCAGTTGCCCCTCGAATAAGTGCAGTCCACAGCTTTTGATAGCATCAAACTTCGTAATCGTCGTCATGCATGTAAATTGGCCTCAAAAAGTTTATCTATATACTTAAACAAATTTGATATCTCATTTTCGCAATAAGATACGTATGTACGTAGTATATGTATATATACGTACACGTATCTACATAAAAGTATATAAATTGGCATCAAAACGTTTATAAACCTAAACAATTTTGATTTATCAAATTTGATTTATATATATATATATATATATATATATATATATATATATATATATATATATATATTTATATATATATATATAGCATAGGGGTCGCGGTAGCTACCCCTATAATATGAGTGAAAATGGTCGAGTGACCGTGTAAAACAAGGCTGCGCAGAAGCTGCGCAGATTCCTACGCAGGTCTTGCGCAGATTATGTGCTCAAAAAATTGTACGTGTCGATATTAGTATGTGTGCGAAGTTTCATCCCCGTACCACTTTCCGTTAAAAGTTGCCCCTAAAATCGCTTACGAGAGTGATGTTTTTTCCGGTTCTCCGCTTTGACG